>OX451405.1:17426714-17466411 GCA_949629135.1 Eremobia ochroleuca | reverse complement strand
TTGAATTTAAAGATTTTAATTATGCAGATATTTAGTGTATGACGTCGTATAATTGTGTATGGTAAAAAAAAATTTGTGCACGCAGCCATTGTGGAGAAATTCACCAAAAACTGATTCCGCTGGGCGAACGTTGTCCTGGCGGAACTTTTTTTAATCCATAGACTTTAGAAGAAAAGAGATGTGTCCAAAAATTAGTGTGTATTTGTGTGTAATTGTGTATGTATGAATAAAATTAGTGCATGCATAAACTTCGGAGAAATTCAAGTTTCCGCTGCGCGAACGTTTGGCCATTAGCTAGTTTTCATATAAAGCGCTTACATAGAGAGCTGTAGATTTTTACATACGTTGTTTTGAATTTGTTTATATTTGTTTAAAAAACAGATTTAGAAAAAATCGTAGGGCTTAAAAGATAAAAATATAAACGTAAAATACGCTTATTAGGTCTTAGTTCTTAAAGTATGCACTTTGGGGTCTAGATTTTCACGTTTATACAAACCTTGTAAGTGTCTGCAACATGTTGCCAAGTATCAATGATGTTCCGTTAGTAATTAAAGAGTTATAGGACAATTTACCATGAATAGATCACTGTTTACAAAGCAGTCAAATATCACGACGTTCTAAAGGAATTGCATGGTAAAATGTATGCTAATAATTAGTGTATTCATTCAACTATTCACATGCAAAATTTCATGTCATTAAATTCAGTAATTAAAGAAAAACAATTATAATACTGACGAAGCATCGAAAACCTACATAACCCGACCAAGTTCGGATGGCTACAAAAAAGCGGCCGTGCCATATATCTAAGAAACGTTCTTAACCTTCCAATATAGTATTTATTAATATGGTACAGTTGCGTACACAAGCGTTAGGAAAAAAGAAAACAATTGCATTTCTTGAATGAAAAATATTTTTTTAATAATAACTTACTTTACTTTATTAGTTGCTTTCCTTTTAAGGGGAGTATGTCTTAGTGATATAGAATCATATGCATAATTAATTATTGAAAAACAGCCGTTATTGCCATCTCTACACACAATCCCACAAACACAAAAAGAAAGTAGCTAGTAAAAATCTGCCTTATACGTATATCATTACATATAGGTAATAAATATAAGGTGATTATTTAATAACAATATTTCTTTTCAACATTTCGTTACAATCTGGTCGGTCGTTTAGTTAATTCAGTAGTTATTCTGTAATTTTCTATTCAGTAGTTTGTCTTTAACCAGGAAAAACATCTACTTTGTTACGATTTTAGTATAATATATATGTCTAGTATAATAATTTATTATTACGAATTTAAGTAAATAGATATAGGATTAGATCAATCCGTAGATATTAACTTGGGTTTATGGTGTCTGTCCAATGTTAACATAATTATTATAATTTATCTGCCTAATAAACTAAGTAAATGAATAAGTGTATAGCTATTAATTTATTATAAAATCTTACCTTATATCAGTTGTCCTTTTATCAGTTGTCTAGTACACATAGCACAAGCTCTGCTTAGTTTGGGACTAGATGGCGTTGTGTGAAAGTTGTGGAATATTATTATTATTATATCTGTTATCAGCTTCTCACTATCACTCACTCAATATACCTACTACATAATTATGTTAAGCTTCACTGTTACACTATAACATTAATAACACACTTTGTGAATATTATTATTACAGAGAATTGGCGATGCATAGCAAAGCAACAGCGTATACGCACATTGTCCTTGACTGCACATTTGTTTGTGACTGGGAATAAAACAAAATCAGGTTCAAGTTCAACAGCAAACGAATACGCGCGGGCTGCGGCTAATGAAAACATATTGCCCTCTCTTTTCTTCAAGGATGGAATTACCGTTTCAAGCGGGAAGCCGCCTATCGCTCGTTGCGCGCAGCGCGTTGTCTATTTTTTCACACTAGAATATTTTTGATCAATTCATAACTACAATACTTAGACTATTTAACCAAAGGACTAGCCTTAAGCGTACCGCTTCGAACAAAATAATTCTGCATATTTTGGTGGGGTGCGGGGGAACACGCTCACATACATAAGTCACTACCAGTACAACGGCTTACATCAATTAAAAAATCGATTCAAGAAGTAGTTTTTTTTAAGTTATTAGATTGTTTGATCCACTAAGTTGCAAAGGGGAACGCTCGTGCATGCCTAGTCCATTGGTTAAATAGTGTAATAAGCTACAATATGATAAATATTTACCTAAACAGTAGTACTTACATGTGGTAATTATTTAACTTCCCTAAGGGGTCTATAGTTAGAATCCTGATCCGTGAAATCTTCAATAGAAATTAGCTGTATGAATTTTATTTGTCTTAAATAATATATCTAGATTATATCTCAAGTCTCAAGCGCATACTTAAATAAAGTACCTTCGTAAATAGTACCTACTTTATGTCATAGCCAAATACATTTAAAAAAGTAGGTGTACAAAAATAAATGACCTATAAATTATATTGAAACAACAATTGTGTTATCACCTATACCAATTCAATACCGATATTATACTGGAAATTTTGGGATGTTACCTAAATATATTGCACGGCCGCTTTTTTGTAGCCATCCAAACTTGGTCGGGTTATGTAGGTTTTCGATGCTTCGTCAGTATTATAATTGTTTTTCTTTAATTACTGAATTTAATGACATGAAATTTTGCATGTGAATAGTTGAATGAATACACTAATTATTAGCATACATTTTACCATGCAATTCCTTTAGAACGTCGTGATATTTGACTGCTTTGTAAACAGTGATCTATTCATGGTAAATTGTCCTATAACTCTTTAATTACTAACGGAACATCATTGATACTTGGCAACATGTTGCAGACACTTACAAGGTTTGTATAAACGTGAAAATCTAGACCCTAAAGTGCATACTTTAAGAACTAAGACCTAATAAGCGTATTTTACGTTTATATTTTTATCTTTTAAGCCCTACGATTTTTTCTAAATCTGTTTTTTAAACAAATATAAACAAATTCAAAACAACGTATGTAAAAATCTATAGCTCTCTATGTAAGCGCTTTATATGAAAACTAGCTAATGGCCAAACGTTCGCGCAGCGGAAACTTGAATTTCTCCGAAGTTTATGCATGCACTAATTTTATTCATACATACACAATTACACACAAATACACACTAATTATTGGACACATCTCTTTTCTTCTAAAGTCTATGGATTAAAAAAAGTTCCGCCAGGACAACGTTCGCCCAGCGGAATCAGTTTTTGGTGAATTTCTCCACAATGGCTGCGTGCACAAATTTTTTTTTACCATACACAATTATACGACGTCATACACTAAATATCTGCATAATTAAAATCTTTAAATTCAACAACATTCCGCTGCGCGAACGCACACTTTATTTCAATTAAACCATTTAGACTTTTAAATTGCCAAAGGAGTAGGTCAGTCAGAAAGATGACGCTCGTTGCACATTCAAAAGCCTAATAGATACGTTCCTATGGGGATGAACGAGCAAGAACCTCAATGGCCATCCACAAAGTCGCGCCCCACTCTTCTTTTAATGCTTACAGTACAAGTGTGCAAATTTCGATACTATTTTACTTTTGTCAATACACAGTAATTAATTATTAGTAGGTAATTAGTGAGTATCGCCAAAACTAAAACACGTGCAGAATTAATAAGTGGGGCGCGTCTTCGTGGATGGCAGTATCTGTATACAATACTAAACTCGGGGGTCGTCTATTCTGACAATGCCTGGCACACCCGAATTTGCGCTTAGCGCTGATTGCACAGGCACGAATATTTATGAATACTGGCGTCTGCAGTCGCTGCCGGCCGCAGCGATTCCGTGCTGCCACAATGAAATACAGCCGTCGATTCTGGAAAAATCTCACCGTGATAACTAAGGTGAAGTGAGCTGTAAGTCATACTGATCCTAGGGACTGACACTATTGACGACTCACTCCACGCTCAATTCACCCAAGTTTTCACGGTGAGATGATTACAGAATTCCACCCGCACGGCAGGCCGCCTAAAGCTGCCACCACCGCTTGGTAAATGTATGTACAGACGCCAGCACATCAAGCTACCCGAAACTGTGAAATTTTCCCAATCAACTTTGAACCTTATGCTTTAGCGATAAAGTTGAAAATCTATTAAAGAAATTTGACAGATGGTAGTAGCTTGATGTGCTGGCGTCTGTACATAACAGGCGCGGCTCCCCGCTGGTAGTCGGTTTTGTCTGCCACTAGCTAGAAATAGCCACTAATTAGTCCTTAGCCTTAGATATCTACGTAACGTCTTATGTTAATCCTATAAATTACGAAACATTGGCTAGATGAGCTTGAGAATTTTTGATACATTGGAAAATATGCACTTACATTCTGAATATTCAAGCAGATTGACAATATAGTCTTTTCAGGTACGTATTATCAGTTGCAGAATGTGCCATGATTTGAATTTAATATTTTTCAGCATTATCTAAAAATGACTAACATTTTGACGTAGGTCGACTGACGGCGGGGCGCCCATTTTATATATTTTGTCTTTTTTTTTGTCCTCGAAAACAAAGGAAGTTCAGAATGCGGTTCAATATAGAAAGAATGAGTTCATAAGGCTGAGAACCCACTGTGAGAATGCATATTACAGTCTTGGAGTTTGAGTCTAGACTCACATTTTGACATTGTGCAGTTTGAGTTTAGACTCCAAACGGTCTCTGAATGTCAGCCTTAGTCTCGATCATAACCTCAATACCCATAAAAAAAAAAAATTACGAGTTGTAAAGCCAACGTCAATAAAGTGCACTGCGTTTTTCAAATCCTCTCCCAGTTAAGTTCTCTAGACATTGGTCCGGAACTCATTTCTTATTGAGACTAACGTGCGTAAACAAGTATAATTTAGAAATGGCTGGCCTTGAGTAAACAACACCGGCGCCGAGGCGGGCGCAGGAAAGTCTGTACGACTAGCGCCTGCGCACTGGCTACGTGTAAACCAGACCTTAGTTTATGAAAAAAAGATGTTCCAGTTCCAAATGAAGGGTTTTATTCATACTTCTCATCTTAGCTCGGTTAGCCAACATCTTTAGGTAAAAACAATAATGAAATGTTTGCTCCCCATACCCATAGCGTCAGCGTCAGCATTACGATAGAGGAACATTCTAGGGGAACATCCCTGCCATCGAATTGGCGACCCACAATCACCAAGAATTTTTATCTGAGACTGTTGGCGACGTCGCTATAGTGTCGTCAAAGTTGTGTCGCTGGGAAGTACAACTTTTGTTGCTCAGTGGCACTTCTGTGCTGCAACATTGCAGTATGCCATCCTCCGGTAATCGCCAGTGCTCATCAGTGTATTGTGTGTGTGTATATCTTGAGTTTGTGTGCGTGTGTAAGTTTTGGCTTTGGATTTAACTTTATGGTAATAACTGCAAGTAAAATAAAACACCGGGATGTGTTTTCACATTTTGTAATTCATATAAAAATACAATTATCATTATCAATATTATACATAATCGCATTTGCCAGCAAAGGCATACAATAGTTATTTTGTAATAAAAACCACAACTGCAAAACATGAAATGCTAAATTGAGACAAATTTTAAGTACAACATCAACACGAAATAGGCACAGATCAGTCTGTTATAAAAAGTATCAAAATCATCAAAACGCTAACATACCATCGATACATATCAATTCTAAGCCTTACACGATAATAATCTCTAAACAGCTAGACATTAAGTCGAAATTTGCATAAAAAATTTAAATAGTTCAAAGTGTTAAATTACTTTGGCCTTGAAGGAAATCTTAACCAAATTGTGACCTTTAGATTCCTAATAGAGAGTGGCGAGCGAGCGCTCACTTTGACACAGAAGCTGGATATTATGTAAGACTAACATACGAAAAATAATTTCCTAACTATATAGGTAAATAATACTAGTATTGAAAAAAAAATGTTCCAGTTCAGTAAATATCAAAGAAATTCCTTTCTGCGAGGATTGTAGAAGAACCATCGTTACTTATCAAGCGAACATTCAGAGACCCGTTAGGGGACCAGTCAGCGATCACATTTAAACAAAACTATCTACAACCAATGCAACTTTAGAACAAATTAAAAGGCACAGCATACCCTAAATAAACCTAACGAAGCGTTTACATCGGACGATGACGTCATGCCGCATGGATAAGCCCAATTTGGTTTTAAAATTTGGCTTGAGACTTACTTACATTCAAAATTTATATCCTAGAGCAGGACTTTCCAATTTGTGTGCCATAACTATTTGCACCAACTCGCCCCAAGATCCGAATAGTGAAGTATCGAATATTATGTAGATGTGCGGCCAATGTAAACAACTGGTCCCCGGGAATCTGCAGCATGAGGAATCTAAGCTTGTGTGCGCCTGGCCTTACCAGAGCCCTGACGAGAACCCGCCCGGGGGCACGCGCACGCGCTTGGGCGCCTCGGCGCGCGCCGGCTCAGGGGCCGCGGGGGCCGCCTTAGGCTCTGGGGCCACTGGGGCCGCCGCAGCCTCCTGGGGACTCTTCTGTCCGTTCTGGCTGGGATGTTCAGTGCCGTTAGCTGCCTTTGGTTCGTCTGGACCTGGAATGTGACATGTTATATGTTGGTAATGGAGTTTTGAAGGATTAATTGTTGTTGTATCATAAGTCTAGTCGCTTCTCACAGTTAACACATAGTAAATGCTGTTATAGCCAGAGGCCACACAAGTGAAACATGAATCATCCAATTTATTATGTTGAATTGCGCGTTCCAAACTCTGAGCCTGTGTCGGTAGGGATTACCTTACCGGAAGATGTCTAGGGTAAGAAGCCAGACCAAGAGAGATACAGAAACCCGCAGGGCAGCATGTGGCGAGCTGTTGGGCAGTAGCGACCCCACGGACCATATCTCCCGGGAGTAGTCTTGTTCCTCTCCTCTGGCTTGCCTTAATTGGCTGGCTGGAGTAAACACTGATGAGGAACAGAGCTCCCACCTCTTTCTTGCACTTACTGGCCTGCTTGAGTGGAGATTCGCAAGAGATAACGTGCTTGAGGGAAGGAAGTATTCCAGTAAGCGCTCGTAAGGATATTGACCATCTTCCGGGCTCTGGGATTGTTCTGAAAGCCGTGGAATACCTCTCCACTCCTTAAGCACCTCAGGACATGTTGCCCCCTTTTCGCTACGTCACTATGTGCTAGCGACCGTTTCCGGGGCCCCATTATTGAGTGTCCAAGTCACCCCTGCCACTTTATCCGTGTATATATAAAACATTGATCAGTCAGGGGCCTTAGTTATTGGTAACCAGTCCACTTTAGCCACCCAAACCAAATTTCCAAATTTGCATTTTTCCATATCCTGCATTAGTCCTACACCAACCGGGGGTTATCCTTGGGTGCACTTGCAGTGCATACACAGGGATAATCGTCGGTTGGTGCTGCATTTCATTAAAATTTGCCAAGGGGCATCTGCAAGTTGGCTTCGGCCCCTTGTACGCCTTCCAAAGGACCGGGATCCCATGATCCCGAGATATTTAAAACATAAAAAGAAATACTTTATTTCAGACCATGGTCAATTTGTTAGTAACAATGTTCTTATAGACTAGTGTTAGGTTAGGTTAGTGTGTCATATTTCACAAGGCCGTGGTACTCATTTTTTTAACGACTTATGGCGGAGTATAGACAATCTATAATCTGCCATTTTGATTTCATAAAAACCAAACCAGACCAAGAAATGCGAAACTACAAATCTCGTTCAAAAAATTGCATGTCCTTACCAACAACAGAGCCGATAGTGGACGCAGGCGGTCCACGACGCCCTGTCTGCTGGGGCTCGGGCTCCCCTCCGAAGATGTCGGTGTGTCCGCCGCCAGGGGGGCGAAGCACCCGGCTTGAGAGCCTCACGTTGTCGTTCAATCCCACGTTAAACGATGTTGACGTCATCCTTGCACTGGAATCAAGGATTATGACCGTGAATTGACAATCAGTTGGCTTTCAATATTGTGGAGTTATGGACTAACATAGTGTAATAACATGAACCTCCCCTGAAAAATAGAACATGCAGTGTCACTCAAGCACGCTTGCGTCACAAATCCCTAAATAAGTTTAGCGCTCAACGAATTTCAAACAACGTTCTGTTTCCGTCAATCGTTTGAAAATGATACGAGACAGAATGATGTTTAAAGCTAAACGCATTTAAAGATTTGAGGTACAAGTGGGTCTCAATTATGGAGTTATGAACTAACAAAGTGTAATAGCTGAAACCTCTCCTGAAAAAATAGAACATGCGGTGGCACTAAGATAAATCCTAATAGGTCTACTAATAAGTCTGGTATCAAACGATAGGTTTTATCTAGGGACGAGCGTGCACCGTTGTCAACCACCTGATCGCAAAGCTGAGGTAGTGGTCAAAAGAAAGCTTCTATAATTATATAAATAGTACAAAATAAAGTCCTAAACTACAAAATGGATTTTAACCATAATTTTTCCGGAAGGTTTACATGCGTAATACCTTCTTAATAAAACTTAAATATAATTATGAAGTCTCAATTATTTGTCCGGACAGATCGCTAGTTGTATAAAAAAAAGTGTAGAAATAACAAGGTATTCGGAAAAAATGGCTGTCTTGAACTGTAAATGGTCTTGAACAAAGCGAACTGTATTATTAACTTGATATGTCTTAAAAACATGATTCATTGCGGTCGGGTGGTAAGTGAATATTCTGAACAATAAATATATATTTTAAATTCAAGTATAAAACGAACTTTGTTCTGGAGAATTCTGATCAGTAAGGATGTGTGAAGAAGATTTCGACTTATTTTAATAATTTTATCACAAGGTACTACTTTCATTTCTCACCCACGGTAAATTCCTGCCTTATGCGTGGGAAGAAAGCAATTTTGTGCAACATTTTTCTCAAGCCACTTTAGGAACTTTTTATGAGTCGCCATTTTTATTATAGTTAATTTATTTTTAACAAGCCTTTTAGAGAACAATGGACTTTCAGTTTGGGATAAAGAAATGATATGATAGAGTCTGTAACTGATAAGTCATGTACTTAATGTAAATACTTAATCTAAACTCTTTAATCTACAATAATATTATAAAGAGGAAAGATTTGTATCTGTGTATGTATGTATGTTTGTAACGAATAAACTCAAAAACTACTGGACCGATTTCAAAAATTTTCTCACCATTAGAATGCTACACTATCCCTGAGTAACATAGGCTATATTTATTACTAGAAAACATTAGGGGTCCCTACTAAAGCGTCAATAATCCAAGGTGTAAAAAAAATTAGCCATAAAATGTCTTTCATCCCATGCGCTACAATATAAAGAAAATATCAATATCTTCAAAAAACTTCGCGACTCCATATGTCCAACTATTGTAGTTATGTCACTGTAACCACTTTTTTACATTTTAATAGTTGATAGAAATGCCGACCAAAATCAGACCATGTTATCCGTACCTTTGTATTAATCCTTATCCATATAAATCGTTTCGTATTCAAGACTGTTTCAATACTTGTAGATTACTTTTTGAATTATTAAAATCGGTCATTCCATTCAAAAGATATTACGAATTTAAAAATGTCAAATTAAACAAAAGTGGCCGGCGTGGCCCCACGCAGCGCAGCGGGAAATATAATATATATGTTTGTTACTTCTTCACGCAAAAACTAACGAACCGATTGGGATGAAACTATAGGTACAGACGCCAGCACATCAAACTACCCGAAACTGTCAAATTTTCCCTATCAACTTTGAATGCTAGCTTTAGCAATAAAGGTGAAAATTTATTTAAGAATTTTGACAGATTGTAGTAATTGATAAATAAATAATAAATAAATAATAAATCCCTGGACATTTCACACAGCACCATTTGTCCCAAGCTAAGCAACCTAATGCTTGTGTTATGGTAACGAGATGGCTGATAAACTACTTATATACAATTTTTTTTTTTTTTGTAAATACATACATATTATAGATAGAAAAACACCCAGACTCGGAACAAATACATGTAGGTCATACAAATATTTGTTCCGTGCGGGAATCGAACCCGCGACACGCAGCGCAGCAGTCAATCGCTTAACCACTGCGCCAACCGTGCCGTCAAATTGATGTGCAATTGATGTGCTGGCGTCTGTACATAGCTGTTACTTAAAGCTCTTACTTTTCATCCCGATATTCCCACGGAATCGAAACTTACGCGGGTGAAACCGCGAAGTGCAGCTAGTAGTATTATAAAGAGATAAAATTATTTTATTTTTGTAAGAGGTAAACTTTGGAAGAACTGTTCCGATTGGAAAAAAACATTCACTGATAAAAAGCTACACTATTGCGGAGTGCCATAGGATGTTTCATGGTATTTTTAACTTGTGTATGTGGCTAATATTTTCTGTCGTATTGTGAACGAAAGAAAATACATTTATTTGACCCAGGTTACTAACTTAGATAACAATATAACCTGTGTAAGTGTACGTATCGATCGACTATCCCTATACGGAACGGAATGTTCCAGAATAAAGTGAAGTCCTTTTCCGTCCTTGACCCGGCGGGAGATTCCATTACAATCTATTGCTTCGAGTCGTGCCTATGTTACCATAATACTTTGGGTTTTATATTACTTAGGTCTAGAACATTCCTATATGGCTTGCTCCATTTAATCTCCATTTAATATTAAGTAAGTTAATATTTGTCAATTTAAAAAATCGATGTTGTTTACCATTTTAGGCAGTCCAAGTCTTTAACTTGTATTAGTTAAACGTTGATCATAATAAATTAACATTTTATGAGGTAATGCGTACGAAGGCCTCTAAAAACGCTTTATATGAACACATCATGTCATTTACGTGGCATCCAATGATTTACGACTATTTTTCTTTATTTAATTAGGAATTCTTAATTACACGGTGTATCTTCTTATGTGGAGTTCGTCAATATCAATTGAACATGATTAACTTCAAGTATTTACAACAGAAATTTTCCGATTTCATAATTTCTTTCGACTACGTCATTTATTGACTGCTTAATCATTGACGATAATAAAGATGACATCAATTTCCTGCCAATAAGATAATTATGATATCTCTCTATCAACACAGACAGCATGTCTCATACAATAATATGATCACATCATTACTTATAATTATCACGTAAAAGGATACGGTTCGAGTTCGTTACATACAATCGCCCATTATTTACATAGAAATGTAATGTTATTGAAAGCTGAGTAATCAATTATATTCAGATAGAAAGCTCATTATAACAATTATTCATGCGCGTAGGTACATCCTTTGAATGGCGCGCAGAACAATGCAATGGCGTACTGATGTGCGTCAATCAATTTTTTTTTTGCAATACATTAATTTTGCAACCAAATCACAGAATAAATAATAGTACACGAAATTCTAGATTGTTTTGGTCGAGTCTACTACTCAGATAATGTATGACGGTTAAATAGAGTCTATGCTTGTTGACGATCAAAAAGAAAAAGATCGTCATTTCTACACATGACATCAGACCTGAATTCCCCAAAGGGTTAAAGTTACGTTTAAATTAAATCCCATGTAATAGGGGTGAGGCAGGCTGATACAGAAATAATCATAGATTTATTTTAACTCTGAAAGAATCTTAATTACTTCTAACTACATTTCAAAACAATTACCAAGGTTAATGAAGAAACAATAAAGCCTTATAATAATAAACTGCAATCAATCAACTGATTCGCAACAAATCAAGGTACTGGGTACAATTAATGATTGCAACTGCTCAATCGGAATCACTCGAGCAGTTTGATTTAAAGACATCACTACTTATGTATGTACATTGTCTAGAAAAACAATACGATTCGTCATAAATTAACTGTGTAATGGGGATAGAGGCAATACAAATACGTATTAGGCACATTTTTATAGCCTTTTCATGACAAATGGTTGACGTGTAAAAGACCTGAAATTAAACTAGTCCTGCATGCTCTAAATTACTCTTATATTGGATTGACCTCGTTCGGTATGTTGGGCACAGCCCTTAATGTGTTTAGTGTTGAAAGGGCATATTTAGGCATTTGGGCTGGGTCGTGTTAGGTCATGAAGTTAAATATTGTATTAGGTACGTATACAGGTGGCAGGGACGTCGACGCACGACCTGCCACCATGGACTCGGCACATGATTCTGAACACGAACACCCCTGCGTTGAAATTTTTCGTCGGTTATTTTATAAAATCTGCTGTTACCTACAAAAGTGCAACCTACGCGGTCAAAATGTATGGAACAGATATTTTTTTTAAATAACCGATGAAAATTTTCAACAGATAAGGTTGTGCGACGATGTCCCGCCACCCTGTATTTTTGATATTTGGACAAGTTTATGGTGGGTCCACACGATACAGACTTCTATAGAATTTTGTCTGTGCAAAACAAAGCAGTATGCGTTACGCAAAATGTTTAATAATAATATCAAAACATTTTGTGCCGACTGCTGGTCACATAGGCAGGCAAGAAAAGATTATTATTATTAGCCTGGATTTTCCCACGGCAGGGCAATGCCCTGCCTACTCTCTGTCCACCTCTCACTATGTAGGGCTATATGGGATGTATTTAGAGACGATTATGACAAGTTCTAAAGTACTTGACTCAAAAGTATAATAATGTTGGTTTCACGATGATATTAATGTCACCGTTAGCATGTTGTTTGTTAATAAAAAATACACGTCCTCTACGAATCAAAATAAGGAATACTTACTACTTTTATTACATGCTTATTTTTAAAACTTAATGCGACAACCCTAAAAACATTGACATTTTGAATGTGACGTTTGAATTACAATCCTACAGTGCGATTCTGTAACCATCTCACCGTGAAAACTTAGGTGAAGTGAGTGTGTAGTGAGCTGTCAGTGTCATCCCACCTGATACTAGGGATTGACCAAGCATACATTTACAATCATAATCGAGATTTTAATAATATTTTTTATGCTAATTCTATTGATCATTTTATATAATTTCAATGCTAGTATTTTAGCTGTCAAAACAACTCGATGGGATTGAGACCCGGGCTGAGAGGGGGGCTACAGCTACACCATGTTCTTTAACGCCCGTTCTGTTTTTTATGTTCTAAAGAAACCCTGCATAATTTTGAACTATGTTTGGGATCATTATCTTGTTGGAAAAAAAAAATCCATTTCCTATTAATCTTAAACCAGACGGAATGGCATTTTGCTGTAGTATTTATTTATACTGCTACCCCAGACCATAGTAGAACCACCACCATGCTTGACTGTTGGCACCATACAGTCTGCCACCATCTTTTCTTCGGCGCTACATCTAACAAGAATTCGTCGTTTTGATCCAAATATGTCAAATTTGGATTCATCTGTCCATATAACTTTTTAAAGTCTTCTTCAGTCCAGTCTCGATGGTTAAGGGCCCATTTCTTTTGTTTTGTGGCCTTAGTAGTGGTTTTCGAACGGCAACGCGACCAAATAGCATCTCTCAATCGTCTTTTTACTGTAGTCAATGATACGGGTTTAGATCGGGACTTGTTCACTTCTGCTCGGATTTCTGGTGCGAATGAAAAAATAATAAAAAATACAATTTCTAGGCGTCTATTCCGCTTGCTGGTAACGACTATGAAATTATACTCGCTAGAAGTGGTAGCTCTCGGCCTTCCCGATCGCGAACGATCTTTAAAACTTCCAGTCTCCTTGTATCGGGTTATTGTGTTATGAACACAAGTCTTCGACACCTTAACTTGAGAGACAATCGCACGTTCAGATTTGCCATCGTTGTGTAAAACAACTACGGCATAACGAGTTTCACCGCTAATTTCGTGCACTTAGCCCATTTTAATGACTTCACTGCAACAATGACGAGCTCAGACTAACCAAGATAAAGATTAACTCCATATAAACTCAAGTAATAAATATGTTTTAGGAAGCTAAAATAATCCTAAATTTGTGTTAACGCGAAACAAAACCAAAATAATTAGTAATGATCAGCTCATAAAAATATTACAATGACTACCATTATGATTGCAAATGTATTACTCGACTCCCTTATTCCAGGAATGATGGCCGAATTGATAGTCTGGAGTCTCCACGGATGCCTAAACAACTGTCGAACAAACACCGATTGATCAACTATTTCCCCGATCCTTTAACAGAGGGGCGCCAATCTATTAAAATAACAATAACTGATAACGCTGTTTATCTTATCATCGATCCCTGATTATAACAGGAAAGGGGAAAGCCCTATCTGAAGGTACTCTGTTTACGCATTGTAACAACACAGTTTTAGTTACAGTTCGAAGCACATAATACAAAAATATGCCAGAAATCCACCAATCACACACGCATACTACCGAGAAAACGTGTTCACAAATACACACAACGCAATATAAAATTAAATACATTACCTTACTTCATGAAAACAAAGAGAAATGATAATATTTATTCACTCGAAGCACATTTAAAACAAAGGCACTAATAATGGAGACGTGGCTGTAAATCAAGCTTATTTGAAATCCGGTTTAAGTGTCCTAAAGGAATTTTCGTATTTTCTTTTGCAGAGTGGAAATTTTCACATCTACCCTCCTCTATCGGTGGGAATGCATGCTACCGAACTGGACTACCGGACTACAACAGAATAAAGCTACATTATAGTCTTAAGTACATAGGAGGAATCTCCAGTGGGATAACTATCTTAGGGTACAAAAATAAATCCTGTGAAAGCACTACAGACTTACCTATGTTTTAAATCGAAAAATTAGCCCTAAGCTAGGATTCCTGTGACTAACTATCGTGCGTGTTACAACGACTAGTCTGGAACTCCTCACCCCAACAAATGTGAACATCAAATATTAAAAGTAATATCGTGCGTTGATCTACTTTATCGAAATCTAGATAGCCTCGAGTATAGGCAATCAGTGAATCCATTAACACTGCTATTTACTTTGATAACTATCAGTCTAGTTTATGAAAAATAAATGCTCCTGACCGCGTCAGTCGTTTTATTTGTGTTACTTGTTCGGTAAAATCTCGAAAAATTTTTACTGAATCAAAATCAATCCAGCAGGGATTGATTTTGATTCAGTAAAAATTCAATACTTCTTGCGCCAGGGAAATGATTTTAGCTGGAGAAATATTAAGGATTGGCACAGGCTGTTGCTGTGCTAATCTGGCTAGACCTTGATTTGGCTAAAAAATAATAAATTAAGACCAAGAGGACGCCTAGAATGGTCTACACTCGTTAGACGAACAAGGATTGCGAAATAAAAAGCGCATACCTTAGGTTTGAAGATCCACTCAAATCAAACTGCGATCTTCAAATGAAGTTCTAAATAAACTAAATTGCCATGTAATCTCACTTGATATAAAGATAAAAGATAATCTATTTATTTTAAAGGTTTTTCAACAAATGCGTCACTAATTTCGTTACAGCTGTTTATTTTGAATCACGACTGAGGAATAATGGCTGTGACTAACTGACAGATTCTTGGTAATGTTTTCAAAATAAAACGGTAACTTGATTAATCTAATCGTTGTTTCTGGGACTATCTTGTTCGAAGAAGCCAGAATGAGCAATCGGATAAAGGACAGCGTTCTTTAAGTCTAATATGTTTTGAGCTAGAGCACATTCTTGATGCTAAATGCACAATTAAGATGAGAAGTCGTAGGTACTGAAGACCAACCCTAAAATATTCTAAAGGCACTCATTGAGCAAAGGGGTTTTCAGTCTGATAAGGCCCAAATTCAGAAGTAGAATATTTAGAACATTACTTTGCTACAGCACACTGACGTTCTTATGGCGACGATCGCTTGTATTCTTTCATGGTTTTCTATATCCACCCAAAATACTTTTCTTTCCTGTAGTGCTCATACAAGATGGTGATAGTATGAAGAGGAGAAAACCTATATTTAGCTGTAATATTAATACTACACAGGGCTGCCATCCGTCCGGGTTTCCCCGATTTGTCTAGTTTGGGAGCGCGTCCGGAGAGCGTCCGGACGGGGATTTTAAATAGTGCCCGGCTGAAACCAAGTCACTTTCTGTGTTAGAAGAAATCCGACTTTGAATGATTTACAATAAATTAAAGCATAAAAATCATAGTTAAAAATTCGCCGCGCGGCAAATATACCCGTGCGCTTGTGACAATTCATAATTTGCTTTTGATTTACTTTTTTTCTTTTTTAATTTCCATTGATGGCAAAAAGAAGAGCGTTCCTAATTATTTCAGGTACCAGAATACTTCTCACATAGAGAAAAGTGTATAATTGATTAGTAAATTAAGCGTTTCATTTGTATTTTTGAGGTTTAAGTTGATTTTCTATACTTAACCTTTAACTGTGGATGTAATTTTTTTCTAACACAACTGTGGACATGGTGTCTCACACCACACACACAGGCTCCTAAATTGACACATTTTTTTGTGAAAATGATTCTCTATCGCTTCAAAACTAAATCAATATTAAAGCTATGGGATTCTATAATATAACAACGTAAATATATAATCAACTTTTATTATTTAAATTATAGAATTGGAAAAATTAAAAAATTTGGGCACTCTTCAGTTTAAATTTACTTAGGTTCTATTTTGAGTACTTTTTGTCACCTAAACCTATTTTATATTTCGAAAAGTCTTTTTCTCTTAAATTCTAATACGAGGGCTGCCTTTTTAAGTTGTGTCGTTTGAAATAAGTACAGACGATCTACCAATTTATGTACCAATTTATTTATTTATTTAAATAGAACGGCCGAAGCCAATTACCTATTTAATATAATTTGAAATAAAATATAATTGATTCAACTCAGTCATGCATTCTTCTCACAAAACTTCAAACATTCTGATAGTATCATCTTCCATTCATCCGCAAACATACCAAGATTTGTGTTTGAGTCCAGGAGAGCGTTAATAGCGCCTAATACGATTATTACCATTTATTGTTTTTCAAATAATTCTACGCGATATTTAATACGCTTTTGCATGCGTTCGAACCAGTTTTTAAAACATTTATTCCACTCCGAAGTGGGGGTAGTCAAAATGGCCGATTTGTATGCGTCAACAGCTTCTTCGGGTGAGCTGAAACGTTGACCAAGAAGACTGCTTAATTTTGGGGACCGTAAAAAAATCTTTATATATTAAATAATTTAAAACTACATAATAAATTATTTAAAGTTTTAATAACCTGTCACACAATTAAATCATGTGGTAACTTTGCATGTATGTACAGACGCCAGCACATCAAGCTACCCGAAACTGTCAGATTTTCCCAATCAACTTTGAACCTTCGCTACTACTAAAGCTACTGAGTACTGAGCCGCTTAGCCGCGAGGAAGGGAGTGAATCTATGAAAATGAAAACATGGTGGAGCCTGTGAGACTCCACGTCCACAGTTAAAGGTTAAATGAGACAAAATAATATTATGATACTTTACGATGTTTTTATTTTATTGTAAATTTTTGTATTCGAGGGATTCCGGTGAATAATCTTTATTTCACCCAAATGACCGGGGTTTATGACGTTTTTATCCAGGGTCCGTAATTTAGGTGATGGCAGCCCTACACAAGAACAACGAGATACTAATAAAAAGTTTCCAGCTATTATAACAGCATGCTATCTAAATACAATTGAACACAAGACCGGAACGATATGGCTAGCAGATGGCGTTCCAAGATGGCGTCGCATCGAGTTGTTTGCCCGGCAAATCAAACAATTTGCAAAAAGATGGCTGCCAAATTAAATAATAACTGTGGAGGAGCTAGTTCAAGTCCTGTCTGGCCGATGATAGCAGTAATTTGAAGTACTTTGTAGTAGTTAATGTAAAACTTTAATTATCTTTCAGAAACTGTATGCGTCATGCTTGGATAAGTTACGGTTTATTTTTAGAAATAGTAGGTAATAGATGATTGAAAGACTATGTGACGATCTAAAATCTTCGTGCAATTTAATAAGCATTTTGGTAGTAATACCTTTTTGTTGGATTTTATAGAACTACCAGCTCCAAGAATTTGGTCTTACTTAATTTACATACATACCATTAATTTCTGCCCTGTAAAACACCTCATTTTCCTTTGGAAATTGTCACAACAAATTCTCATACAAGACTAACTACTAATTATTAACAAACCAAGCAAAATGATAAAACACTATCAAAAAAAGAACATGCCAAAAAACCAATAAAGGAGAATGGATAAAAACGTTGTCAAAACAGAATAAAATGTCGTGTTTCAAAATCGTGCGTCTACCTTACCTAGCGTGATGACATGGGAATCAAAAATTCAATACAAATAGCATGTATTAGCGTGCGCCGAGCCTATTATCTGTCATGCCGAGTATCCTAGTAACAATCTATTCCATTTACCACCCCGTGATTAAAGACCAGTTTAATATCAACCCCATGCAACTTGATTTAACGTAATAGGAAAAGGATAAAACGAAAATGCTTGTAAATTTTCCAGTCGGAAGAATAAACTGATTTGTATTAGAAAGGAAATTAAAAGGTTACAATCAATCAGAGTAAGAACTAATCAGACAAGCACTAAGTTAACCCCAATAACGAAAAAAGTAAAAACAAGGTACAGTTACTGGCACATTCACATGAACATAAAAACCCTAAAACTACGGAGGACGCCACAATACCGCACCCAAACTGCAGACATGTATAATGCTAGGTTTACAGTAATTTTCAATAAATAATCTTAGCCTTACTAAGAGAACTTGACAAAAGAAGTAACTTCAAATAACTATCTTCTCTAGTAAGGCCACAAGAGATCGGAAATCTAAAATGGCCTCTAGATAACAAGAAAAGTCGTCGCATACTCTACGCCCGTGTACAATCAATAAAGCCAGAAAGCGCGTCAAGCGCTCGTCCTCTAAACCAAAACAAAATCAAATACGTGTTTCGGCTTGGTATTGCTCAATTTTCTCATTGCCTGCTAAACACTCATAAATTGGTGGTACTAAACAAGCAAAGAGCACTACCAAATCAAAACATCAAAGGCAGATCCACATCTTACCAACACGCAACGTGACATCCCTCATCTGTCATTTGGTGATTGTTGCCAGCCAGCGCTGGTCATCAAGCGAACAAAATCGCGTAACGCCGCGTGTCGGGATGTGGCTCTGCCTGTACCTCTATTGCAATAACACGGCAACAAAACAATTTATTCAGCAAGGGATTATATTAAACTTACCAGTTCTCTAAAGCCTCGCGATTGGCAGCCATCCTAGCAGAGTTGACGAGATATCGAGATGTCTTTACGTAATGTGAGTTCGTTTAACACTGTAACGAAAAAGCGATGCATTCATGGAAATATGTTGTACATGCTGGTTAAAGGTTAATGTTAAGACAAAGATTATCACACAGAACATAAAAATAAAATCATATTAAAAAGCACTTATAAATAGTATTACTTCCGAGTTCATAATTATTTCCTATCGAAGGCAACCGATGAGGTAGGTGATTTCTTCTACGTACATATTATAAAATTATTGATTCCATCTTATAATTATTAAGACACGTCCTATACACACTAATAAATTCTATAACGTGGGTAGTCCACAATATCCCTAAGCTCGCAATACATCAGGCGATGTTGAAACCACCACATTACATTACCTGTCTGCGCTCGGGGGCTTTAAACTAGACATAAAGACAATACGAACGTAGGTTTACCCGATGAATCACTCAATACCCAGTACCCAGCCGTTTTAGGGTGCGGACACATTGGCAAGGGCGCGCCGGGCGTGCAAGGTACGCCACACATCGTGCATTTTAATTACATATTTCCATCTACTACATTGCGTGGCGTAGTTAATAAACTTGAAATGATATGCTTTGAAAATATTTGATAAGTATCATAAGATGAAGATCCTAGCAATGAGAGTATAAACAACGTCAAGATAGGTAATTCGAATGAGCAGTATATTTTGAATGGAAGATGACACAATACATCACAATAATAAACGGTAAGGACACATTGAATAAGACGCCCAAAAGTGGAAGCCCATCATTTATTTAACTTCACAAAAGAGAGAACTATTTTGGCACACTGATTTTGCTAGACAGGGTGGAAGATTCGAGACGAGAAGCGAGAAGTGTGTGCAACCTATCTCATAAAACCATTCATTACCAAGTTTGTACAGTACTTAGTAAGGACTACAACCGGTCATTCGATCTAGGAAGCCAGCCGGAAGGTATGGTTACATTACGATCGATATAAATGTCTGACTCACGGCTTGGAAACGTGAGTTAAAAATTATTGGGTAAAGCGATAGGCGACGAGAATCCTAAACATGCCTAGAAAATCTGCAACGAGTTAGGTAACAATGTTCTATTATAATGGCTGCTACATAAGTATGACTTTAAGATTCAATGTTATGCAGTTCGAATCGTAGCAGGTTTATGATGCAAGATGCATCATAAATAGATTTATCATCATGGCTGATATCGAATGTTTATCATGGTCCAAAGATCGTGAAAACGACGGAAGATGTATTTGGAAAGAGCAGTTACAAGTCTCGAAAAAACCACTTATTCGATATTGGATTCCAAAAAGAGCCTTCTATTCGATACCAAGCAAGAAGGCTACCTAAATATTCCCTAGACTACAACAATAAATATTTATATTCAAGCCAGCATGGCAACAAGTCTGTATGTAAACCACTTAATATGGTACATTAACAAGCTAAGTGCGCAGAGGGCGTACGAGATAAACTCCGCAGATCGCATTAAATACTCCTTTGATGGCCGCAGACGCAGACAAATGAGACGAATTTAAAATAATTGAATTTAGACCTTATAGGGAAGGTCGACTGGTCAAAATTAGGGCGGTGAGGTGACCGCGAAGCAAAACGGCTCACCAATGAAGTTGGAGTGCCTAATAATTTGGGTTTTATTGTAGCTGTAGCATGTTTGTCTGTATTTACAGCCCACGTTCACCCACTATTTGAATTAAGACCTCTAGTTGTACCAGATTTTCGGTACTAGACAAGTTCTAGGGCCCACCTACAATTGTAACAGATTAATTCGTATCCTGACTGGAGCCATGGTGCCGGTTCAATCCCCGCCTGGCCTCACATCTAATATGGCTGTCGTAAACATTCGTCTAGTCCATATAAGTATACCATAAACTAACACAACATGATTATGACGTGACTAAACAGTGACGGCAGGCTAAGCTAAGCGACTAATATTACCCCGCAAATCCGATTAACCTATTTTCAAATTATTCATGCAAAATACATGGACGAACAAAGGCCTAACGTTAATGCTCCGAATGAAAATGTACAACGTACGCCTCACAAGAAAAAACCCTAAGAGTACACACACATTGTAATTTCGAACGTTCTGCTCTAAAATTAATTATTTATAATGGGACGTTAGTATGTACAACAGTATATATAGTTTGTTATCGAGGCACAACTTGTAATCAGCCGAGGGTAACCCGGTTACTTAACGAACCTCGGAAGCAATGCTATCTACTCGTTCCTACTTCAGTGAAACTGTAAATTTCATCACGTTTACAAATTCCATAGATTTATGCTTAGTTAACGAGAACCAATCTCGCTACTTATTCTAGAAAGATCGATTCATTTTGTATTGACTGCCAGTATTCGGAACTCGTCGAAGTAAAATCGAATGTTCTGGAAATAGTCTTAACAAAGAGTTTATGTGGATGATTTGCGATGAGCAACTAATTGAAGAGGAAAATTTTAATAACAATACTACCCAAACCACACCAATACAGCAGAAAGAGAAGACTATTCTATTTTATTTTCTATTCTAAAGAGGATGATAAAGAGTGATAGAAAGAGAAGAGCACGAGCAGAAAAACACCACACCCAAAAGTGAAAAGTTACGAACTAAACAAGAAGCGTTGTAAAACTAATCCCAATTCCAACTAATAGTGGACTCAGAAAGTCTGAACTGAAATACAAAAGATTACTCTGTTGCTCCATGAAACAGTAATTCGATTTTTCATAATTTCCTGATGAAAAAAGTTACTCATATCCTTCGTATCAGCATAAGCTAAGGAGACGAATTTCGGGACCAAATAGAAGTCTGTATCCCGTGTTGTCCCGACGTAACATTTTATTTTAACGAAGGAAGTCGCATACTTCCGTTAGAAACACAAGTTATAATTGGATTCAATATTAATTTGGAGATAAAACATTCGAGATATAACTGCTTATCGTCTAGTTCTCAGTTACCCAAGAGAAACTTAGAACCATACGCACGCGATAAGCCAGCCTTTCACTATTGCTGATTGAGGTGATTGAAAATCAACTAGTAATATCTCTGCTTTCCAATCAGGGGAATATCAGCGCCAAAGAGAATCCTAATTAGCTGCTTTTGGTCCCGACCCAAGGCTTTCTAGGCCTTACTTCGCTGATGAAAAAAACTGGCGGCTCATTATTTGCTGCTATCCAACCTAACCTTCGCGGCCCCATTTCTGGGTGTGTGAGATAAAAATCTATACACTCTAAACCCGAAAACTAACTTTTACGAAAACAGGAGAACAAGGTTAACCAGTTCGCTTGCCAACGAATCCCGATCAGTGCCTTCCAGCACAACGGGTCTTGGCGATACGCCAGAAAAACTACAGGATGAAGAAACTGTTAATCAATGTAATTAGTCGCTAATTTATTTATCACTGCCGAAATGTCTGTTCAGCATCTTTGTTCTGACGAAAATGAATAGATTTAGGTTCGAATGAGGGCAAAACTAATTACTAATCAGTAATCAGTCACGAAACCAAACAAAAAATGCACATAAACGAAGGTTCATTAGATCGGAATGTTGATGCACGCACCGAGGAAGCGGGTGCAATAATAACATTTTACATGCTAATATAGAGCACTGACGCTCGGTGGCTTGGAGTAGGAACCTCCAGGAATGGTCTGCGGTTGAGTAGCGTCCTTTGTGGTCGAAAGCACACGACTCACAACACACTCCTTGTGTAATCGGAAATATTATACGGGCGTTGTTGACAATGAACCTTTTATGGATATTGCGATTGAATTTATCAAGCACGCAATAAGGTTATCTGACATGATCTAAGACTTGCGAATTCCGAAATAAATTAATGTAGGTAGTCATTAGGGCTTCTAATACCGGGATCCCGGGCATTTTTTTTGTCATTTTTCAATACCGGTATTGAAATATCCAATAGCGGAAACCCGGTATTGGTGATTTTATTTTATTTTCAGTAGAATCTACAGTGACACAATTTCGTTCTATTGCATATTTCCAACCAATTTTTTATCTGTGGTAAGATTTAAAAACTGCTTATTTTAATTATCTCGTGGTTTATTTAGACAGTTATTTACATTTTACTACTACTTGCGCAAGTATAGAATGGTATAAAAAAATGGTAGTCTTTGTATTTTCCTCTCGGTCAAGGCAAAGAGGTACAGACGCCAGCTCATCAAGCTACCCGAAACTGTAAAATTTTCCCAACCAACTTTGAACCTTATGCTTTAGCAATAATGTTCAAAATCTATAAAAGAAATTTGACAGATTGTAGTAGCTTGATGTGCTCGTCTGTACATAGGACAATAGAAGTACTATCCTGCGATTCCTGAGGTGAGGAGGAAGGTGGTAACGGCGTGGATGAATCTCCCATGCGCTAAAAGGTGCATCTTACGGAAAAGTCGCCCAATACATTTTTAAAGTATACAATATTTGAGCGCAGCCATAGCTCTGTAGGTCCAATAAAACTCAAGATACACGTTTTATACATGCTTTAAAAATGTATTGGGTGACTTTTCCGTAGGATGCTAGAAGTCATAAGTAAAAAACTAAAAGAAGTCCGAAAATGTCAGGTTTTTCGAGCACCACGCAGTTACCTCAGCACCCCAATTGCGTAACACACTATTACTCTCAATTTGAATCATTTTGAAACATATTGCTAATCCATTGCTCCATATGTTCGAAAAATGTGTCTGCAATAGGTAAATAGGTACATGTTTTTGAGTTGTCAAAATGAAACCCATTGCTACTGATAGTGTGTAATGCAATTACACAGCTGGTTTTTCAAAACTGCAAACTTAGTTTTATACTATTGGTATCTATCCTAACAACATCCCAAAAAATCAGTACAGTGCAATTTTTTGCGACCTAACGCGATTTTTGTATCTACGATGACTGTCCTTTACTATTAAAAAAGACATTTTATATTAAAAAAACATTATTTTATTGTTTTGTGGCGAATCTTTATAAGTTATTTAATTTTTTTTTTTAATAATTTGCTATAAAAATAGAGTCTAATACCGGGATCCCAGTATTCGAAACCCCTAGTGGTCATGGAGAATCTGTATTATAATCTGGAATTTTCCAACTGGCAGTATTATACATAACTTCAGTGAGCGGTACTCCAAACATGGTTATTGAAATATCAAATATCACCAAATTTGGTATAAAACCTTTTAAATATTACCATTCGTTTCGATTGTTATACCATCCATAACAGCATTCTGAAGTACTATAGATGCCTATGTAGGGCAATATAGTTTTATAGGCTGATTTGAATATAGATAAAATATAAATGAATTCTATGTTCATATAGTGAACAGAAGCGTGTTAGCATGTACTTAGGGACAGTCTACCTATAATGCCCATGGAATAACAGGATAATTTGCCTATACAGTGAAAACTGAAGGCTACAGGATAGGATTTGGAATATTCTCACAATAACAATCCTTTTCTTCCTCAACATCCATAAATATTTAAATGAATTATTTAGTGCCCATTAAAAGGGTCTATTTTATGGAAAGGTATTATTTTATGTACTTTTTACTCAATTCTATAGTAAAACTTGCTGTCTAAGATGGTCATGGCGGGGTCCACAGGAGAGAAGTGTACTATATTCATGGTACACACAGACTTGAGAAAGGTGTAGAAAAATGTGCACATTGGGATGAGGAATGTAAATTAAGGTGAAAATAAAGAGCCAAGTCAATAATTGTTTGACTCATTTCTGAGATTAAAGCAATATTATAACCAGTAAGTAGAACTGATTGTGAATAAACTAGAACTAAATTAACATTGATTAACTCAAAGAAAACATGTAAGACAGTACTGTGACATTCTGTTGTTTGATTCCATACATTAAAAACAATATTATGGCCCAAAATGGACAACCAAATCATTGTAACAATGACAGTGATTTTTTTCATCCTAATCATGACAGTAATCTTTTTGACAGTGATGACTCAAAATATTTTAAAGTGTATTTACAGATTTAGTCAATTTGGCACTGCACAGTTAGTTCTCTGCGCCAATCATAAAAGGTCATTAGCTTAATGTAAATAAATGATACACTATGAGAAATGATATGAAAGGTCAATGGACTTGATATAGTAAGTAGGTACCTAATTACTGTAAGTATACTTTGTTTCATCTTAGGGTACATGTTTTTTTTTTAATTATTTTCCTTGAGTATGGTACCTCAAAATGCTAAGGGAATTTGGGTAAAAATACTAAATTGGTAATGCAATCTTAATTTTGTGACATAATCCACGACTTTAATTGAAGTAGAAAATTACCTACTTTACAAAAAGGAGTTACATGTTTTGTAAACACTTATATCAGGTAATTCTACCAACAGTTTTCTTACATAACCTACTAATAATCTAGTGTTGTTGAATTTATCAATAAATCTTTACCTGTAATCTCAGTTTCTCAAGTTTAGCACACAAAGAGTTCATGAACCCTGTAATAGCGTCGTATTGCCATGCCCAGAAAGATAACGAAAAAATACAAAATGCATGTGCAGGTAACAACGAAATAAGTTTTATTTTTAGAATGCAACTGCTACACATTCCCGAGAAGGAAAAATGTACAAAATCCATAACGGAACAAAATGTATCGTACCTACTTACGGGGCACCAGAAAAAACCACGAGAGCATAAGAGTACCTACATGAAACTCGGCAATTATGTGTTATTTTAGATGTCTAACTGTAAAAACTATGAATCTATCGTTCGTACATGAAGTGCGGTCACTCCATTCATGCGGCAAACAAAATATAACGGTTGATTCTTTTGTTCTGACGATCCATGCGCTAGCATGTTGAAATCCGGTGGAATCCGATTTTTAACGCGTTTCCATATGCAAATATGCGGTATAATCCACACGCCCATGCCCAGAGAGTTGTATATCTCGTCCTGCGGCATCAAAGCGCATTGACCTTTACAAAAATCTTGAAAAATAACGGCTTGCGTCCCAACGTCTGGCGGCCGGTGTCATAAAAAATTTACTCATAAAATAAACGTACTCACCGAAGTAATAATACACTTAATTATTTCACAAAATGTCTTCCGGGACTGTTATGGAAACTATATTGCGTTGTTAAGAGCCTTTTCAAATAATTTTTATCAGAGAAAAGATTACTCACCGACTGGTCGCTTCTCTTCTTTTTGACGGAATGCGTGTGAGTGAGACAGAATCAATAGTGTTACAATATTATGGTTAGAAAATCTACTAGGTAGTACTACAGATAATAGAATAAATCCACGGAATAAATCCTAAAATAAAAATTAATTGATTTTGATAAAATCATAAGCGGAAATGAATGGGATTTTAAATAAGAATCTGTTACACAGTAAATTAGTGTGCCAAACAGTAGATACCGAACTGCCTAGTTTGGCAACTGAGAAAAGTTTATTCAGTCAGTGACATTAAGTTGGACAGACTGCTAACTAAGGAAGGAGCTTACATAGCTCACTCTCAGGCACATAAATCATGTGATTCGTTATCATAAAATATTGTTATGTAGTATTACATTGCATTTATCTTTAAATTTGGGAAAAACCTTCTAAAATAGGAGAACTTAATAAGTAGTGTAACTTTATTTGTATAACCGAAAATATCTAGTTTTCACCGGATTTAACGTTCAAAAACATTTTACAAGATTATTATATATTTTAAATATTCGCAAAACAATAAATATAATGAATACAAAAAATTACTCGATGTACTAAGTCCATATTTTTTTAGTTTAGTTGGTTATTTTAGAATATTTCGTTTCTGAGCGTCATTTAGTTTTGTTACTGTCTAGTAGTGTTACTGTCATTTTAATTATTTAATCAATTTCAGTTCAGATGGAAAGCTGTTAAAGCGGGGTGTATCGATTACCACTGGGCCACCATATTGCTAGTACATACCTAGTTTATATGTATGTAGTTTTTTTCGTGGAACTTCTTCAAAAAATAAGCGAGATTTAGTGTGAGAGACATAGGAGAGATAGATCTCATCATCTTCTTCTTTTCTCTCATGTAACGAAATGGGCCCAAATGTCACAAACGTCCTTAATTTCACTCTCAAATTCTCGTTTAATATTATCGAATTGCCGCCTAAGAAGTTTCACTTTAAAAATGAAGAAATCGGCATAAAATAATCCATAAAACATTCACAATTAGTTTTTCTACTAACAAATGTGGATGTAATCTCAGGATGAATCTGAATTAAATGATTTATTATTATTATTATTTTCTCGCGATGTTAACTAAAATATAGTATGCAAAACAACACTTATCTACAATCGATTACTTTTTATGAGTAGAATCGACTAAATAACTAAAATATACACACTACAGTGGACAACCCTAACAGAAACGTCTTGTTCAGTTTTGTTTAGAATTTTTTCATAGGAGTTAAATAAATTGTTTAAAAATGGAAGCAGCAACGGAAGATACTCAAAAAGAAAGCGCAGAAAATGTGCAATCAAACAAAACTGCCACTGTAAGTGTTAACTTTCTATTATTCCAAGCGGTTTATAAATAGAACGCTATCGGATGTCGGTAAACGATTCAACTCCTTTTCATGCAAATTACCGGCATTCAGCGTGAATTTTGCTACTATTAGTACACTTTATGGATAGTTGACCATGTTTTAATTTTAACAAAGCTGGTCTAATGTTAAAATTATGTCGAATAGGGGAAAAATAGTTAACCTTAAAGTTTGTTGGCACTTTGCCAATTCCCGTAATGTTTTTGATATTTTTGTTCGGAAGCACGTTTCACATGCTTTGTGCTTTTATGGTTGACGGTAGCACGATGACGAATTATTAGCTAACATCTGTAATTCAGGGGACATTAAATTGTTAAATCATTAGTTTACCAGGAGTAACAAAAATGCTGTTTGAGCTATATTTACCAAATATGTATATTCGACGTATTCGGCATTCTTAGCTGTCAGAGTCAAATTTCGTGCTATTATGACGTTCAGAATACAAATAGAGGGTTTTATTACACAAAAAGTAAAGAAATTTGTTTTATTTAGGTCAAGTTATTCCTTCATTTGGGATAGCTATAAATAGCACATTGCTACCTGTGTTTTTAAGTTCCTGACAGATCTAAATGTGTGTAATGGTAATATTACATGATCGTGGAATATGCAATATACTCGCTACTTAACTAAGTAGGCACTTTATGTCTAAACATTTTGTGCAGGTACATATATATCTGAGGGAAAGCAGGAGTGGTCCATGAGTATCGAGAGATGATTTAATATAAGTAGGGAATTCATTAAACAACCATGACTTGTCCAGTAGTGAAATAATTTATATTTTAATGTTTAATGTTTACAGAGAATAGAATTATATTTTATGAGTACTTACATAAACAAAATAACTTTAAAAAATAGTTTCTGAACATTCCAAAGACTTTGTTGATATAGTGAATTATAGCAGTTAAAGCAACCTTAAAAACATAACTAGTCGCATCATTCAGTTTGATGGGATTCATTGGATTAAAAACCAAAATGTTATTAAAACAGTCTGTTTATTAATTGTATTAAATATATGAATTACAGGAGAAAGCCTCAACACCGCCTCCACCACTTGAAGTAAAAAAAGGGAAACGGGACGACCGGACAAAAAGGGATGATAAAAATGTAGAACAGTTCATGAAATCACTGAATTCAATGCCAACGCTGGAGGAGAAATTGTCTCTAGTTTGTAAAAAATATGTACAGACGGCCGATGATAATAAAAAGATGCAGTTTTACATCAAACAGTCCGACAAACGTCACGCAATGTTGCTGAAGGAAAAGGATCAGTTACAGCTGGAGTTCAATAAGACTATTCTTGTTAAGTCCAAGTTGGAGAATCTTTGCAGGGAACTCCAGAAACAGAATAAGGCTATCAAGGTTAGTTATAAGGCTAAAAAGTTTCGGCAATCGAAAAAGTTCTTTCTACCATCTTCCATGCAGCCATAGGAACTGAATCGCGGGGAATTCAAACCTTTCCCGTTTTAGGACAAAGTTACCCCCTAGGGCCAAAGAAGTAGGAAGTTACGGTATTCTTATTCTATAAATTTTTTTGTCTACTTTTTCATACAAAACATCGATGCCTCCCACATAAGTTGTTGTAAGCCACAAAATTCAATATGTGAATATAGTTAGTAACACTTTATTATTAACTATATTCACACACTAATACTTTATTACTAACTCTATTCACATAGTGAATTTTATAAAAAATAATTGAAATGCTCTCCTGTAACATTGGAGTTTGTGACTTACGTGGGAGGCATTGATATTACTTACTATGTATCTTGTTGTCTCTCTATGTAAGCCTGTATACATTTTTAGTTTTTTTTTTTTGGTTATCTTGCTCTGCTTTTTTCAATTTCCTGAAAAATGCTGTCATGAAAAGGTAGGTCTCCAAAAAAATAGGCCTCCTATTGCATCCTCTTAGTGCCCATTCATTTTTTTTTTGACCAATAGAACTAATGCAACATAGCTTTAAATTGAATGATGATCACAGTCTGAAACGAAAGCTGTCCTGCATATATTATACAAAGCTGTTTACCAATAGACTTCACTGTGTTGCATTTTTTTTATTTGCAGCTGGATTATGTAACATTCTATTATGTTTACTGTATAAAATAAAGTGAAAGAGACTTATACTTACATAACAATAGGTTCATTTCTAATAGTTTAGGGATCAGACTCAGAACCCTACACTCAACTATTGTTGTTAGGGTTCTGTACCCAAAGGGAAAAACGGAACCCTATTACTTCCGATCCGCTGTCCATCCGTCCGTCCGTTCAAAGGTCTGTCACCAGGCTGTATCTCATGAACTGCGATAGTTAGACAGTTGAAATTTTCACAAATGATGTATTTCTGTTGCCGCTATAACAACAAATACTAAAAAACAGAATAAAATAAATATTTAAGGGGGCTCCCATACAACATACATTATTTTTTTGCCGTTTTTATAAATAATGGTATGGAACCCTTCGTGCGCGAATCCGACTTGCACTTGGTTGGTTTTTGTAATCACTAAACCAATTTCAACTTTGTGATTCTAAGGTCTGTATTACAGAGGGGAAACTGAACTAAATACTAATATTATCTTTACTAATATACTATACTACTACTAATCATTACATAGTATAAAACAAAGTCGCTTCCCTCTGTCTGTCCCTATATATGCTTAGATCTTTAAAACTCCGCAACGGATTTTGATGCGGTTTTTTTTAATAGATAGAGTGTTTCAAGAGGAAGGTTTATATGTATAATACATGCATAATATAGTAGAGAAACACTGATAATTTTAGAGGTTTCTAATGTGATGTCGTAAATAAACACATTTTTTGCGTTTACATTGCAAACGCTGGCTGAACCATTCGAGATAGATCAAAATAATGTACTACAGTATTGTACACCTTAAAAAGCTCTACAAAAAAGTCCGCGATGGTATATGTCTATCTCTTAGGGATAACCCACAATAACGATTTTTTATCCTATACTTTTTAATGGCTCTAAAATTATCAGTGTTTCTCTACTATATTATGCATCTACTATACATATAAACCTTCCTCTTGAATCACTCTTATCTATAAAAAAAAACCGCATCAAAATCCGTAGCGTATTTTTCAAGATCTAAGCATACAAAAAGGCAGACAGACAGCGGGAAGCGACTTTGTTTTATACTATGTAGTGATCAGCATTGCACCCGTGCGAAGCCGGGGCGGGTCGCTAGTATACTATATATTGATAATAGTACCTTTGTACTCAAATTATTACTATGTCATATCCATATGTTTTTACTGTGTGTATATAAATAATAAAATAAATAAATAAATTATCATAATTAGGAAAAGCAAAAATTTTATCAGCCAAGGCTAATTTAGGAACAGTCACGGTACTTAAATTTTAAACTCAAATTAATCAGTTAAATTACTAATTCTGTGCTCAAGTCATTTGTCATTCAAAAAGTGCTGATACTCACGTCTAATAGTCTGAACAAATGACAGTTGATTTGAAATCTCTGCTAGAATATTGTTCATTAATAATGGCCTACGTCTATCTCAATTCTAATTCTTCATATTCATTTCGGCATCACAATTTTACAGGAAGAATCTCTCCTAAAGATCCGTGAAGAAGAGGAACGCCGTAAGGAAACCCAAGCTAAGTTCCAGAACACCCTGTCAGAGATCACGACCATGCTACAGCAGAACAACGACAAGAATGCCAAGCTCAGAGATGATAATATCACCATGAGCGAAAAGTTCAAATCTGTGGTGCAGCAGTACCAGTTGAGGGAACAGCAGGTAAGCACAAATAGAGAAGCACAAGCAGCGCCCGTTCACGAGCATAACACAAAGTTTAGCCATTACCCCCCTCGCCATATTTGAGGGAAGGAAGCAACCCTACCCCCGACGCTACCGCAAGCAGTGACATCTAAGGGAGCATGAAATGTATGTAGGATTCTTTATTCTTTCATAGCATCCTGATGTTGTCTGGATGCATTTTAATGATTTACATATCATTAGGATTGTGGTGACTGCCCAGCGTAACGCACGTCACTTTCAATCGTAGGATTTTGAAGGAAATTCCTAATTCACAAAAAACAACATTATTATAACCCAATAGTCGTAAAAAGTATTTAGTACCTACGTCAAAATAAAGGGCCCGAGGAGACGATTCGAAAAATGTGATTTATGACCCTGGTGTCACCACAGTCATTTATTTATTTTTATTGATTCACTAAAAATTGTTTACCCTGGTTTATGCTACACGGTAACATGCAAAAGTGTGTATGAGGCAGTGCAACAATTACTTATGGTCAAAGTCATATTATTGGGATCATCAAAAATAACTAGTGGCATGTATAAGCACTAAAGCAGAGCCGGCTTAAGCATATTGGGCGCCGGGGTGCGATAATCAGCCTGCGCCAACTTTTTTTTTTTTTTAATGGCGTTCACAACAATAAAACGGTCCGGTGCCATTAGTAATAAGGTTCTTGCACGTCGCAAGTCGCACAGCGAATATGCCGAAAGCTGCATGAGGCATATATAAACAATATTGGTGCCTACATCTTTAAAGGTGTAATGAATATCTGTTCAGTAATTTTTGAAACGGATTATGATTACTCATGGTATAAGACGATTGGCTTGCGCCCCCTAAAACCCTGCGCCCGGGCGCCACGCACCCCTTGCACCCCCTGGTAAAGACGGCCCTGCACTAAAGGGTACTCTTTCTAACACAGTATGTTTTGTATAGAAAAATTAAAAATAAAATAACATTATTATTAATGACGGGCAGTGCCAATTATTATGAAAGATAAAGAAGGTGCTGCCATTACAAACTTTAAAGACTTAGACTTATCTATTTGTTTAAGAATGAAATTGATACGTAAATCAAATAATAAATATCATGTTCATAACAGTGTAGTTATTATTCTATACGCTTTAAATACAGTTTTGATATGCTATGTTCTAAAAATACTCATGAACTCATATCAATTCATACAATAAGCATGTCCCAATTACCAACTTATTTCCAAAACTGGTAACATAAAGACCTCTCCAAATACTTGAATATAATAATAATGTTTTAAATTGAAATATTTTCTGCAAACATAATTGCCAAGTAACAAAAGCTGTGGTGGGATTTCAGTTATTATCAGTTATTTTTTAAATATTACTATATGCCCATACTAGGTTACAAAAAATCCATGTCCTTTTTGCATGCCAAATGGTAGAATGTATTGCTGACCCACTAACTGTTTATGTATGTATATTCTTATTTGTTTAAGAGCTCCAACAAAAGATATACACAAGACAACACATAAATGATGGCAACATTAGTTATTCCATGCAAATTAACATTTTCTATTATACTCTACAGCCCCAACTTATGAGTTGTAGGTCGTAGGTCGTAGGTTTGAACCCGGGCAGTCATTTTACTTTGTGAATATAATGTCATCACCACTGCTTTCAAAACGGTGAAGGAAATCGTCCTAGAACAAAAAAAATCGAAGACATGTGACATCTACCATCCCACACTACACACCCTTTCTAAGAGAGGAGGCCTGTATCCCAGCAGTGGGAACATTATAGACATATTATGTATTCTACTCTATTCCAGGTAGAAAAAATGGCGAAACAGATGGCGTTAGAATCGCAGCTGTCAGACGCTAAGATGCAGAAGGCCAGCTTGGAGCACCAGGCCGACAAAGAACGAATGCTGTCTGAGATGGAACAGGTCAAGGTCACACTGGCGCAGTATAGAGCCAAGATCTTGGAGTTGCAGGGGACCGAGACTAGTGAGCATGCCATCACTTTTCCATTAGATATTTATTATCTACGTAGCCACGAATGTCTTAGGGTGCTTTTAAAAAAGATTAATATTAATGAAAATATTATGCATGTATGAAAAAAAAAATACATCTTTTTAAAAACGTTGTTGCCTTGGAAGGTGGGTGGGCCTCTGGTGTGGGATGCAACCTGTGTCGATACCCTTGCGCCATCTCATGTTCCGCGCGGCGGGCTGTGCTGGCGCCGCTGCTGCGGCTGCTGAGACCCTCAAGCGGCGCAAAGACTGTAACCTTATGGGTAACTACAGCTTTGAGCCGTTTGGGGTCGAAACGCTTGGGTCATGGGGCCCGAGTGCACGCCTCCTTTTTAATTAAATTTCTCGCCGGCTGGTCGACACTTCAAGTGACCAGAGGGCTGGGTCGTCCTTTGGCCAAAGAATTGGCATTGCCATTCAACGTGGCAATGCTGCTAGTCTTCTGGGCATGTTTCCAGATGACAGTGATGCGGACGAGTACTTCGACGCCTAAATCCTTTTGTTTTTGTATTTATTTATATATACAACGTGTAACGGAAAGGGGGTATCAACCCTGAAGGAGGTGAATGTGCTCATGAAACTCAACAACTTTCCCCAAAGAACATAGGTCGAAATATGAAAAAAAAATTTGGCCCTCCCTTACAAAACTGACTACCAGCTGATTGATTTACTATGGGAGGGCCAAATTTTTTTTTCATATTTCGACCTATGTTCTTTGGGGAAAGTTGTTGAGTTTCATGAGCACATTCACCTCCTTCAGGGTTGATACCCCCTTTCCGTTACACGTTGTATAGTTAGTTAGTTTTTTTTTTTTTAATTAGTACTTAGTTTAAATTGTCTGTAATCATATTAAATAATATTTTGAATTTCGAAGATTAATTCGAAATTAAAGAAAACAAAAGACATAATTTTAATACTAGAAATAAAGATAAAATAAATCAACCGTTTCTCAGATTATCTAAAGTAGGGGAAATACGGACAAAATGACATGTATGGACAAAATGACATAGTCCCCTTATTTCACAATTGGCCGGTTTTAGCTACGTCTCCGTGACTGTATCACGTGACGGCGGCCATATTTACAATCCTGTCAGACGTTGAGCGTCATTCTCACAGTTGCGCCGCAGTAACCAGTTCAAACGTGTATCTCGCCTTCAAAAGTTTATTTTACATATGGTTTTCTCCTGTTTTCTGGTGAGTTATTTGTTGTTATTTGTAATTATTTGTATTAAAATCGATGAACTGTGCTAGTACCCAGTGATTTCGATTAACTTTATTGCAATCATTATTTATTTGATGGAATTATGATTTTTATTCGTTTTTGGGTAAATTTGGACAAAATGACATACATACAAAATGGACAAAACGACATGGTATGTCGTTTTGTCCATAGGGACGATAAAGTAGATTCTTCAAAAAACACAACGCAAGCCACCGCCAATGCTGATATTGGAGATGTCGTTACTGATGTGACGAACCTGAGTTTGGAAATATGTGAAGAGGAGCCTAATATATAGAGCCCAGTTGAGTTAGCTGGAGCAGCATACGATGATGGTGTGAGACCTGGTCCATCGAAGCAATTACTGACATATTCAGTTGCTACTATTTCGCCAGTACCACAGGGGCAGTTCATTCGAGGCCAAGGAAAAAGAAAAATTGAACCTGTCAAAGATGATTGGCTTTTAACTTCTTCTTCAAATATGCAAGAAATTATTGCTAAAAATAGACCAAAGGATCCACCGGTAGAAAAGAAGAGACAGATGAAAAGAAAAATTTGTGATGAAATAAATATTTTTGCTTCCAAAAACGCTCAGAGAAGAGAATCAGAGAAGAAATTGAGAGCATCGAGGCAGCGTACAACTGCTCTAATATAGATAGCTCAGGAAGCGAAGATTTCTCATGCGAGACAAATGACGACGATAGTGACCGCGCTTGCATTTATTGCAATGACCTCTTTTCCCGTTCTAAGCCCGGCGAAGGTTGGTTACGATGTATGATTTGTTCCCTTTGGGCTCATGCGTCATGTGCTGATGTCACAAAGAAGACCAAAGGATTTATTTGTGAACTTTGTTCTTAAAAATTTGTATGTCATTATGTCCTTACCTTATATGTCGTTTTGTCCATACTATATGGACAAAATGTTTTTTGAGATTAGTTATATTTTTTCTGATTATATATTTTATTATAGTTCCTACTTAATTAAAAGGCTGTGTTACTGATAGTCAATGAACCTAAGATGACGATAAACGATTGAGACTGATTATAATGCCATTAAATAAATAAATATGATTGAAAAACAAAACACTGTGTCATTTTGTCCGTAATTCCCCTACTTTATTATATCTTTTATGGGGTAATGTGTAACCTTGTGATATATAGCAATTAAATAAAACAAAATTTACAAAGAAGTATATTACAAGTTAGAGGATTGTATCCTCTAACTTGAGAGACATGCTTGTCCTGTTCCATAGGATAATCTAGACTAGAGTCAAAAAATTAAACTGGTTGCTAATTTAATATAAATTATAAAAAATGTACAAAAAATAATGTAAAATATTTTAAAACAGTAATTATGAAGTTTCCTGTCCATTCTTTTCCACATGAAACTACCTGTTAGAAGGGGCAACTAGAAATAATTCTATTTTCTTTGAAACTGATGTTCAAAAGTATGGATGTGCTTCAAGTGTTACTTTCAACCACTGTCTAACTTAGAGATCATTTAACCTTGTGAAGGAATCTTTCAGGCGCGGAGAAAGTATGCAAGGGAGTCCACTGTGCCATATAAAACTAACAGTTTTATATTAAATTTTATACAACATCATTATTGTCGACATAATAATTGTTTCTATGTTAATTAATATAATTAGTTTTGTACCGTTATAATTAACTATAAATAAATACATAAAAATGTTTTACAATATTTTGTATTCAACAATTATATGTGAAGAAGATGCACCTAAAGTAAAATTACTGTACCGCGATGAGTGAAAAGAATGAAAAGTGAAGCAATGACACATTTCTAGATCTACTCGAAAAAATAAAACAATAATTCACAAGAATAAACAATTTCGTAGGTCTTCGCGGTCAGCTGGCAGTGTACACAGACAAGTATGACGAGTTCCAGAACGCTTTAGTCAAGAGCAATCAGATGTTTGGAGGGTTTAAGGAACAAATGGAGAAGGTAAGATCAATAACGAACACAAGAACGATAACTTACTTCCATCTATGTTTTGTCCCACTGCACATTCCTGCTTCCTTTTACGCCATTCTTCCTAATTTACGTCTGATGTGACCAATCCAAAGAAGAGATCAAAAACGTGTCCTTGGAGTTTCACGTCCAAAATGAACAGTGGCTACCCTATTGCTGTTCTCACTATTTCTTTTTTCACAAAGTCTTGTAACTCCTCCTATTCCTCTCCAGATGTCAAAGAAGATTAAGAAGTTGGAGAAAGAGTCCCTTTCATGGAAAACACGTTGGGAAACATCTCAAACTGCGTTACTAGACATGTGCGGCGAGAGACAGGCCAGCGAGGAGCGAGCCGCCGCGGCCAGCAGGCAGCTGCAGCACATGCAGAGTCTGTGTCGCACGCTGCAGGTATGTACTAGCACGTTAAGTAAACAGAAAAAAAAAATATCATCAGCCCACCAGTCTTGTCCAAAGGATGTCACCAAAATCTACCCAAACGAAGTATTAAGGTAACCTTAGTGGCATATAAAAACGAAAATGCGGAACCAACGATACCGACTTCCAAAATTAAAGTTATTTTTCACTTTGTAGTGTTTTTTTGGAAGTCGGTTGTTTTTCTTTTTTTATAAACAATTTTTTATTTTTCACTTTTTAGTTATCTATACCTACCCCAAACAAATTCATATAACACTCCTTGCTATGCAAATATCAGTGACAGGAAGTTGCATCTGCGTTTATAGGGTACAGACAGACAGAGAACAATGCATACATATGCGATAGCAGCAATCGTGGTTGTTTTACTGGTATTTATTGAAGAGTTCCGTTGTCTGTCTCCGAAACTCATCACCAGATCTTAACGAAATTTAAATGGGACCATTTCGTAATAAACCTCTATCGAACAAAAAAAAAGAATTTTGCAAATCCGTCCATATATGATGGATTTATGCCTGAACATACATGAAACATCCGAATTGATAACCTCATCCTTTTTGAAGTCGGTTAAAAATACATTATATCACACTTTACCCGTGGGGTTACCCGGGGGCGAGAAGAAAATAACTTTTAACATATAAAAAGCACGCCATTTTGGCACTATCATCGGCACAAGCACAACTATACTACCTTGGTCCATTACCATACCTATAAAAAAAAAAAAACTGTCAAGTTGACAGTTGTCTGCTGTCGGCTTCACGAAGTGTTGTTTTTGTTTCGTTTCGAATATTTTTATATTATAATGCAATCTGAATTCAGTAATAACTCATTGTAAAATCGATTTTTGTTTGGCAAAGTTATGTCAGGACAGGAACCAAACCGTGAGGTAACAAATCCAGAATGAATAGCCAAGTTTTCGGGATCACAGTATCGGCATTAATCAAATCGTGAGGTGACAAACGGATTCCCTGTGTCACCTCACGATTCAAATCAAATCAAATCAAATCAAAAGTCATTTATTCAAACTAGGCTGAGAATCAGCACTTTTCGAACGTCAAAATTACAAAAGACAGTCCCCCATCCCAGTATTCCGTTTAACGGAATACCAGAAAGAATAGCCAGGTTATTAAACAAAATTACACAAATGAATAACAGAACACATATAATATACACCTAATGTCAACCTGAGTGTCAACCAAATGTAACACAATCGTAGTACAGACGCCAGCACATCAAGCTACTACAATCTGTCAGATTACTTTAATAGATTTTCAACTTTATCGCTAAAGCATAAGGTTCAAAGTTGATTGGGAAAATCTGACAGTTTCGGGTAGCTTGATGTGCTGGCGTCTGTACATACATGCAAAGTTACCACATGATTTAATTGTGTGACAGGTTATTAAAACTTTAAATAATTTATTATGTAGTTTTAAATTATTTAAGGATTTGGTGCACGTGTACGTCGAGGTACATGTTTGGGCAAAGTTGTATGGGCTTTTGTTGGCCTCCTTTGATCTAGTTAAATCACACTTTAAATGCAACACCAGTCAATCAATCAACTCATCCTACCGCCGTCCACTGCTGGACATAGCCCTCTCCCATGCTCCGCCTCCCGCCCCGCGCGCGCCCCCTGCGCACGCGCTGTGAGCCCGCCCCGGCATCGCAACGTCCCGCACGGCGCTTGCCGGCCATCGGTCCTTCGACAAACATGGCCGCTGCCGCTGTAGTTTGCTTAAAGCTAAAAAAAAAAAAAACGCAGCTCTGAAATCAAATATCGCTCTGTTTTTTTTTATTTTTCTTTATGACTTTGCGATAACCCCATGGACTTAAGACAAGGCTCAAGGCATTCAATACGGGCCCCTTTATACTTCCAATATAAAATATCGATGTACGGATTTTATGACCATTTTTGTGATTAGTTCCAATTTTAAATGAATCGGTCTTTTCAAAAACCACTTAAGTCACATTTTTTCCAAAATGCTTTTTTTTGCTGAAAATGGTTCGTCAAAGGTATATGCGTATTCTGGGTAAAAACAACTTAAGTCAATACATTCCTTCCTCTTTTAATAATACCGCGTGAAAGACGTTCATTGCATATATTGATATAGAACAAGTTCAAGATAGCATTCTGGAAGAGCATATGCCATTTTATAACAACATTTTTAGCTGGTCAACTGCAAATGTTGAAGATAATGCAGATGAGAATGATGGAGAATATGACTATGTACCATAAAGATATTAAAACATGACAAATTAATACATTTAAAATGTTAATAAGATTATTTTTAAGTGTAATTCTTAATTATAAGCAATAAAAAATATGATTACTACGATTGTTTTGGTTAAATTATATACCACTAACCCTATTTCTCGCTAAAACAACATAAGTCAAGAACTGTTTTTCAGGTTTTTTTCATTATTTCTATTAATAAACTGTAAAGGTTATACGCTATTTTAATTTTTTACTACTAAAATACTAAATTAAACATAAAGTCCTTTAAAACTCATTTGTTGGTGT
>OX451405.1:17226092-17426514 GCA_949629135.1 Eremobia ochroleuca | reverse complement strand
GAAAGAAGAATCACCCGCGCCGGAGAAACCAGAGAAAACAGAGAAGAAGAAATCTAAATCTAAGAAGAATAAGGCAGAGAAAGCAAGAGCTGAAGCCGAGAAAGCAGCAATAGCAATAGCCGAAAGTGATGACGCAAAAGATGTGACAGAAGAAATTCAACCCACTACTAGCGAGGATACGACTCAAAATGAAACGGAGAAAGATGACGAAAAAACGCTAGACAACCTATTACAGGCAATCAATAATGCTAACATCAACCTTTGTGACCTAGAAGTTGTGAACGACGAAATTAATGAAATAAAAACTGAAGAAGTCAAACAATCGACGTCAAATGAAAGCCTATCTGCGTCGCCGGTTGAAGAAACTTTAACTAAAGAAATTGAAGTCACAAATCAAGTAGATGATATCATAGAAACAAACATAAATGATGTCAACGAAGTTATTTCTAAGTTTTTAAATGAAGTCAAAGAGGTTTCAAATGTAAATGGGTGTGACGACTCAAATGTATCAAATGTATCAATTGTAGAATTGTCGAATGAAGAAGTGTCACACTTAAATGAAGTAAAACCAATCGTCAGCGACGCATAAACTGTTAATGTGTAAATAAATTTAGTGTTTTGGACTTTTCCACATTGTTTTAGACAATCAATACGTTTTGGAGCATATTTTGATGTTGTATCATACAAATTTGTTACATAGATTGATAAAATGGCCAGAATTAAATTTAGTATCAAAAGTGCAGTGTATGTGTCTACATTATATGTATGGATTCAATAAATGAATACATAACTTATGCTGGTTATCATTTTGCTAGTTTTATCTTAACTTAGGTAAATTAGAGTTACTTTAACTTAATGATGCAAGGGCTTACAGTGTGGTCAATTATATCAATAACACCACACTGTTCGCAGTCAGAAGATATTCTTTCATTGCTTTAGTTCCGTTATCAAACTTATTAAAATTTCAATTGGATAAAAATCATTTTTGTAATTGATAGCCTATTCAAGTGTTCCATATTGAGTAGATCCCATTTTGTGCACTACTAATTTACAATAGAGTTCTAAATAAAACAGTTTTGGCCATAATTTGATCTTATTTCAGTCGTACTGAGTCATACTGACCACGTGAGACGTATTTAACTTTGACAAAAACACAGTATAAGAAAGATAGAACCAAATAGTCTCAAAACAACAAATTACAAAAAAAAAAAAAAAAAACTGATGTTGGTATTTGGTTCATAGTATGATTACTTATATTAATATAATATTACACCATAACAATTACAGATACGTAGAGACTCGATTATCCGGCCCTCTGTTATACGGATTCGCGATTATCCGGACTATCAACCACGATCAATAACTGCATACATCGTGAAAAATGTATCTCTCAATAATTTCTTAATTCATTCATTTTCGTTGATATGTATTTGTTGTTTTTAATAAACACATAACATTATGTATGTACTACATATGCACAAAACCCGCTTTCGCCATACATTCAATTCGGATTTTCGATTATCCGAATCCCTAACGACAACAATTAGTCCGGATAATCGAGTTGCCACTGTCACAGTCTTACCTAGGGGTATCGTATTACCCAGTAACTGGGTTGTGGAGGTCAGATAGGCAGTCGCTCCATGTAAAATACTGGTATTCAGCTGCATCCGGTTAGACTGGAAGCCGACCCCAACATAGTTGGGAAAAGGCTAGGCAGATGATGAATCGAGTTGCCACTGTATGAATGTAGAAATTTTAAATGAGATGCCACAATGGGCGGTCTTATCAAATGTGTACGATACAACGTTTTTCAGTATTAAGTTGGTCTCGTATTAACCTTTGAATTGTGAAACTATACAATTTATCTCGTAAGGACGTGAATGTGACGCATGTATACAAAGATACAAAACAATTTTTAAGAAGCGGATCTCGCTATCCGTCCGTTACTGGTTTCTAGTATTTTAGTTTCCGTTTCGGTATCTAGTATTTTTTAACCGAATACGAATTACAAAAACCAAATATTAATTAACCTGGTAAAATGAAAAAAAGTACCCGGTCAATGTTTTGTACGATTATCACTACATAGTATAAAACAAAGTCGCTTCCCTGTCTGTCTGTCCCTATATATGCTTAGATCTTTAAAACTACGCAACGGATTTTGATGCGGTTTGTTTTGATAGATAGAGTGATTCAAGAGGAAGGTTTATATGTATAATACATGCATAATATAGTAGAGAAACACTGATAATTTTAGAGGTTTCTAATGTAATGTCGTAAATAAACACATTTTTTTGCGCTTACATTGTAAACGCTGGCTGAACCCGTCGAGATAGATCAAAATAATGTACTACAGTATTGTACACCTTAAAAAGGTCTACAAAAAAGTGCGCGATGGTATATGTCTATCTCTTAGGGATAATCCACAATAACCATTTTTTATCCTATACTTTTTACGAGAAATAATGGCCCTAAAATTATCAGTGTTTCTCCATTGCACCCGTGCGAAGCCGGGGCGGGTCGCTAGTACAGGATAAAATTGTAACTAGTGCGCAAACTGTAACCGTGAATTCAGCACATGATTCTAAACCCCCCCCCCCCCCCTCCCCCACCAGTGTAGAAATTTTTCGTCGGTTATAAATAGAAAAGTGTAATCCCTACGCGGTCATGTATGAAAACACAAATGATAAATGATAAATGATAAATGATTTATTTTCTGTAAGTAGGTTTGTACAAACACTTTTACATGTCAATCATATTTTTTTTTTAAACTAGATGAGGTCGGCGTTTCCTATCTGACTACTCTGAGAAGAAAGGCCGAAACAAACTCAGAGGTCACAGTCTCTTTTAAAGTCCAGACATAATCTTGGTCAGAACATGTGAAGACCATGTAGATTGGTGTCTGAAATGGTCTTTTGAGTAAAGAACCACACAGATTGAGCGGACCTGTCCAGTCAGTGCACGCATTTGTCAAAAATCGTGCAGCTCAACTCAGAACTTGAGGAGCCTTACGATTCGACGAACAATACCAATGAAAGGACATTTGGGTAGGCCGCATAAATTACTCAAACTGCCAGACCATGATTAACTATTAACTAAGAAGGAAAACAGAAAAAAGAAATGACCCACATAGTCTTCACACTCACAATAATAATAATAAAAAATAAGATACTTTACTAAGTAAATATCCATGTCATTGTTTATATAATATTCATCAATGTCAATGTGTATATAAAAATCCGGAAATAATCTTTGATCTTTGAGGACTATGTAGATTGGTGTCTGAAGTGGTCTTTTGAGGAAAGAACCACACAGATTGAGTGGACCTGTGCAGTCGGTGCACGCATTCGTCAGTAACCGTGCAGCTCAACTCAGAACTTAAGGAGCTCAACGATTCGACGAGTAATACCAAGGACAGGACATTTGTGTAGACCGCATAAACCACTCAAACTGCCAGACCATGATTAAAACGGAAACAATGACCCACATAGTCCTCACATTCACAATAATTAAAATAATATAAGACTTTAAACAGTAAATGTTCATGTCATTCTGTATATAAATAGATATTTAGAAAGAGAAAAAAAAAAAAAACAAAAGTGTAAATCAGCAAAAATAAAAAATAAACAACATTCACTGTCTAGACCTATTGGAGCAGCTCAATCCCAAGCTTTTTTGTCCTCAATATAGTCTTTTACAGTATAATAGGCTTTCTGGCATAGTTTTAGCTTTATAAAAGATTTGAATTTATTAATGCTTAGTTCTTGAATGTGGCTAGGAAGTTTATTATAAAAACGTATACATTGGCATCTAAACGAGCCACCTATTTTCTTGAGCCTTGTTGTAGGAACAACAAATTTGTGTTTGTTCCTAGTATTTATGTTATGGATATCACTGTATTTTTTAAACAGATTAATATTTTTATGTGCATACAAAAGATTATCATAAATGTACTGAGAAGGCACAGTCATTATATTAATCTCTTTAAACTTGTCTCTGAGGGAGTGTCTGGGACTTAATTTATAAATGGAACGAATTGCCCTTTTTTGTAAAATAAAAATTGTCTGAATATCGGCGGCATTTCCCCACAACAGAATACCGTATGACATCACACTATGAAAATAACTAAAGTAAACTAAACGGGCTGTCTCTAAATCAGTTAAATCACGAATTTTCCTAACGGCGTATGCTGCAGAGCTAAGCTTTTTTGACAATTTATCTATATGGGGGCCCCATTGAAGCTTGGCATCCAAAGTTATGCCTAAGAATACAGTGGAATTTTCGGGTTTTAACTCTTCACCCTTTATGAGAACACGAGTTTCTACTTGTCTAACATTTGGTATCGTAAACTTAATACATTTCGTTTTTTTTTCGTTAAGAAGTAGATTATTAACATTAAACCAGCTAACTACTTTTGCGAGGGCACTATTTATACTGTCAGTAACCAGCTGTTGACGTTTGAGTTTAAATAAAAGTGAAGTGTCATCTGCAAACAGCACTATATCATGTTCGTCCTTTATGAGGTAAGGCAAGTCATTGATATAAATAATAAATAAAAATGGTCCAAGTATTGAGCCCTGTGGGACCCCCATTCTTACTACAGATCCGGGTGACCTTTTCCCGTTAACATCAACTCTCTGAATCCTATCACTTAAGTAAGAAGTGAGAAGATCCAGAGAGGCGTTCCGGATTCCGTAGTGGTGAAGTTTCCTGATTAAGGTTTCATGAAGAACACAATCGAATGCCTTGGACAAATCACAAAAAATGCCCAAAGCATCGCATTTGTCCTCCCATGCACTATAAATATGTCCTAAAAGTTCAACTCCGGCATCGGTAGTTGAACGACCCCTTGTAAAACCGAACTGTTTATTATTCAGTAATTTATTGTTATTGAAAAATCTTTGCAATTGATTTAAAATAAGTTTTTCATAAATTTTACTAAAGGTGGGTAGTACGGAAATAGGTCTATAATTAGTAGGGTCTGATGTACTACCCGATTTAAACAACGGTATTATTTTACTGTGTTTCATAAGATCAGGAAACTCACCACATTCAATACAATTATTAAATATAACAGCTAAAGTAGGTGCTACAATGTTTATAATTGTCTTAGCAACATCCACAGAATTACCCCATAGATCTGCAGTCTTTTTAACATTTAACATGTGAAAAGTTTTAATTATATCTGTACAAGTGACAAATTCGAAGTGAAATTCCGAATCACAAACTGGAACGTTTTCCTTAAGTAAAGACTCTGCAGCAGTGGGTGATGAGCTTAGAGATTTAGTGGTTGACACGGGAATCTCTGCAAAGAAATTTTCAAAGGCCGCGGCAACCTGGGAATCTGATCTAATTACATTGTCATCAATAGCAAGGCTGTAGTCACTACTTCGGTTGCATGACCTTCCTGTTTCGCTATTAATGACATTCCAAGTCATTTTAATAATGTTATTACTATTTTTAATTTTTGAACTCAAATAACGTGACTTGGCCATACTACAGACTGTTTTAAATATTTTAGAATAATTTTTAACATATAAATTAAATTACTGTTAATTATGTTAATGTACGGAACATGTTTTTTTTTATTTTTATAATCGACGTAATATTTCTACGCTAACCCACTCCGGGGACTAGAATCGTATGCTGAGTTCATGGTTACAGTTTCCGCACTGGTTACGCTTTTATCCTGTATGAAGAGAGAAAAAAATCTGGCGTTTTCCGAAAAAATATATTCGGTCTTTGAATGTCTCATAATCTAACCAAGCGGTATGTTACTTAGATAAAAATCGTAATTAGTAGGTATGTGAAAGTTTCTTAATTCAATTAAATCAGAAAAAGTGCCTAAAATAAGTCTAGTCAGGTCTTCATTTCAGTTCTGATTTTTTTTAAGCATGAATGACTAATTCTATGTCACGATTTGATTTTTATTACAGAGTTAAAGTGAAATAAATTAATACGGAAGTGAAATATTTTTACTGTTATTTTTAATTATTTTGCATTTTTATTTCAAAAGTGCATTTCAAATACATACATCCTAATAATTTACTAAATATTAAATGTAATGTTAAAATGTATAACAAGCGGCTGGTCTAAATAGTGCACAAATACTAAGTAAGCCTTTAGTTAAATTATCAAGTATTTTATTGAATATGGCAATAGGTTCGTCCCTTATTTGATGGGACTTAAACATACATAATCAGCCCATAATGTTCCCACAGCTGGGACACAGGCCTCCTCCCTTCGAGAGAGAGTGGGCCGTAATCTACCACGCAGGCCCAGTGCAGATTGGTAGGTGTCACAAGTCTTCGATGTAGGTTTTCCACACTATTTTATAAGGAAAGAAAAACAATCCTGTCTGTGCTATCGCACAGTTGGGTTATAAAGGTTTTTGGTGTATATCTTATGTTCCTACATCTGATACAATGCTCTGATGCTGCTGGGATTCATTTGTAATATTACAGTTATATTTATTAAAACAATATATCTGATAATGACTGTAGATTTAAATCCAGTGTCTTTGTTTCGAAGTATTTCCTAGCCTGCTTCTTGGGGATGAAAAAATACATATAAATGACTGTTAAAATGTTATAAACATACTGAATGACTAATTTCCACATGTTCAGGTAACTTTTTAAAAGCAAAATCCTTCCAGATCAGTGGATGACCACCAGATTGTGTGGAAGAACTTTTTATACTATTTGTATGGAAATAAGAGTACATCGTATTGTTTGACTTTATGGTGAAGGTGCAACTACAGTATATTATTAATCATTTTATTGCAGCACTATGTAACTATAAACATTGAAATATGATCTGCGAATTGCGTAACACACTATCAATAGCAATCGCTTTCATGTTGACAGTTCAACAACATTCATTGCGTTATTTACGTTGTTGGGCAAATATCTTTTCGAACATAAGAAGCATTGGATTAGCAATATCTTTCAAAATGATTCAGATTAAGCTTGATGGTGTGTTACGCAATTACGGTGCTGTTTATTAGCCTTACCAATCACATATCAACACCCTCCTTATTTTCCCGAAGGGTTGGGCAGAGGTGTACCATCCCTCTTTTGAAATCGCAGCAAAGATATTCAATAACTAGGTATCGATTATGTCGGACGGTTACTGAAATAACCGGCCAAGTGCATGTCGGACCACGCACAATGAAGGGTTCCGTAGTTGGAATGAATTTATCCCAAGAACAAACTTAACACTGTAAGTAGTTGAAAATCATGTTCTCCCATACATTGCAACTGCAAATTTAAGTTGGTCGACTGTAGGTAACTTGTAAAGCCTACTTAGCTGATAGTTTTTCTTTTAATTTCGTTACATATAAGGTCCCATTAAAATAAATGGACAAACTAAGAAATCCTTCAGATCACCAAAATAAGGACAATGGTGAAAAAGAATAAATAAGAAAAACGCATTAGATACTTACAAGAAAAATAATCAGCTAACGAAAGTACACTAATGTGCTGGCAATTTATTATTGTAGGTCAAAATAAAATCAGTTTAATCAGTGTTTTTTTTTTGCTTGGATATCTTTGGTTAGACCCACTGAGCGCTGTGTTAAAATTTGTCCATCTATTTTAATGGGACCCTGTATACTACTAACGTGAATTTTTTGACCTATCCAACGATACTCCAACCCTGGGGTAAACAAGAAAAAAAAACATCCCCTTTACGCGTAAAGGAGATACCCTAAACATTTTTTTACCACTGTTGGCGTGATTAATATGTATATTCATGCCAAATTATAGCTTTCTAGTACTAAGTCTGAGCTAAGCATGCGGACGGACGGACGGATGGACAGACGGACGTGGCGAAACTACATATAAGGGTTCCTTGTTGACTACGGAACCCTAAAAAAGGCGTCGAATGCAGAACCTTCTGTTTTTAAGGAGTTGGTTAAAAAAAGGCTACATTTTCCATCCATTTTTTTTGTAAGCACTGAATCTTTTTAACCGTTTATGGGGATCTGTCCATATATTGGACACCATACATTTTGAATCTTCGCGGCTAAACTAAACGTTAGACAAATGCAGCAGTAAAGCTCTTGGAAAAAAGGTCAAAATAGTGTGTGAAATGCAAAGTACCATAAATATTTCAATAGGTAAATATTAGTTTTAATATCCTAGTGTTTTATTTTTAACATACAAGCCAGGATCTTCTGCCCTATAAAGGGTTAACAATTACAATGTGTTTATATATCTATGTACAAAACTCCATTGGTATACGTTAAATGTTAACATTGTTAACCCTTTCTATGTGTGATCGTGTGGTCCATAGATTATTATTGTTAAGTGGACAAGATGCTGTATCTGAATGTGTTAGTTACAAGTTTTTGTTTCATTTTATACTGTAACTGTTTTTTTTTTTACAAATAAAGATAGATTTTGTAACTACCAATTTTTGTTTTATTTCTAATATTTGAAGAGCTTGTATTTTAGAAATGAGAGGTTTTAAAGTTATATGGTTTATCAGACTTGTCAAAATAAATTTCAGTACTCAGTACTTCAGTAGTGCACACCATAACAGCAATCATTATCATTAACAAATGAAATAAAATTTATCACCTATTCTGTAAATAGGATCTCGGAATGACTTTTATACGTCATAGATAAAAAAATAAGCTAGATATATCACTAAGAAAAAGAAAACTCGTCGTCGACATGTTCATCCTGCTCGTCCTAACCTGTGGAGCACAAAGTTGGTCACTTACTGAACAACAGAAGTCCCAACTCAAGATTTACAAACGGGCTTTGGAGCGCAGCATAATAGGTGTCAAGCTTACAGACCGAGTTAGAAACACCACCCTGCGCTCCATGACTCAAGTAGTGGATGTTGGAGAAAAAACATCCAGGCTGAATGGGTGTGGGCTGGAGACGTCTCACGAATGCACCCGTAGAGATGGCAAAGATCGTCACTCACTGGACTCCTGAACGATGGTGTGACGTTTGCAAAGGAGGCCTTTGGCCATTAGTGGGACACAAAATAGGCTAAAAAAAAAAATATACCTGATGATTTTTTTTTACCTGTCTCCAAATTTTTACAGGGTGTTCTACCCATGAATATGAACAACTTTCACTATGGGACCAACTCTGAGGTCACGTGATATCCGCAGAGGTCACGAAAAAAAAGCTGTTTAAAGGTCAAACTGTATGTATTGAACTTTTGTATTAAACAGCTGATTTTTTTTTCGTGATTTCAGAGTTGGTCCCATCGTGAAAGTTGTTCATATTAAACACACCCTGTAACAATTAGGAGGCTGTAAAAAAATCACCAGTACAGTCGACATTTCCTGTGATTACCTTTGAGAAGAAATGGTGAAACATAATACAACAAAAACACTGCTAGACATAGGCCTCTCCTATTGCACGCCATTCAACTCGATTTTCGGCAACTCTCATCCCGCTGCTACCAATTACCCAGAAGAAAACCTCGGAGACCGTCGTTCCTCCTAGCCTGAGGGCGGCCTACCATACGTTTGTTCTACTGAACCGATGACAATTGGGTTAGTGGGTGTAGCAGACAGTACCGCTACCACATGAGTGTCTTCACTCATGTGCTGCTACGGCTACATTGTCGCGATAAAGCGAACTAGACTTCGCTCGCTCTCTCTCGCACACCGCTCGACGTCTCACTGTACAACAGCGAGAATGTAGCCGTAGCTTAAAGTATGTTCAAAAAAGTTTGAAAGTTAGAGAAAATGTGGGTACTTATTCATTTATTTTCAAAAAAATCAGACCAGGAAAAAGCACAAACAAACTAAGAAGATAGAGAAAGTAGACGCATTTCAGTAAAATATTTGTCATTCAGTCGCTTTGTTGAAGTCCGTTAGTTTTCATTGGCTAATAGGCTTTTTTACTTATTCTTCACCCTCTTACGACAGAAAAAGAGAAAGGCCTCAGTTCACCCATAACAATTTAGCTTTAAAAATATTATCTAGATAGATTAGCAAACTCGATCACTTGTTACCGAGAATTGCACAAAATATTGCAGATGTTGTACATTTCTTATTTTAGTTATAACAGCGTTAGCGGTTGCAGGTGCAGAGGCCATTGGAGCAGCGATTTGAAACGTCCGCGTCGCGTACGCATTACGAATTGCGGTGGCTGTAATAGTTCTAAATGTGGAACTTGACGGTGGCATGGCCGTGCTCTCTTGGGGTTTGGAGATATTTGTTTTATTTTTTGTTGGAGTATGGTTAACACTTAGTTCAAGGTTATTATTTATTTGTGGTTAGTACAATTTAATTGATGGTGGCAAAACTGAGGGCTCAAGGCGTCTTTGGGTAGGCTGCCTAGCTACATTTTAGAGTAAAGAAAGAGCGATTAGCACTGTGACCGAGCATCGGCTTTAACACTACGGATCGTGAGTTCGAATGCCGTACGGAATTTTAGAAATGCCCTATACTGGTAGGTAGTTCATCTATTTCGAGACATTCTAGATTCCACGGCTGGTAATCTCGGAACAAAAATCCTGGCATTAATAGACGTATTTGTCTATGGGTAATTTTTTCCAAAATGACAACGCCCCTCCTCCCTTTCCCCCTTGTCGCCTGTGCAATCTTCGCCATATTTGTTTGCTGTGTAAGTCTATCGTAGTCTGTGGTTGTCTACAACCGCCATTAGTGTCCAATTCAGTAGTGCAATCCAAAGAGTATAATAATAATATGGGAGGTGCAATCCATCGGTGGCTTTTGTTTGAACGAGATCCACAAGCGCTTTTCGGTTGATCAGATTATAATGTATAATTTCAACATGAATGATGTAACCAATATTTTGTAACAATTTTATGATTTAAAAGAGTGTCCGTGGAGTTTCATGTCCGTTCTTCTCCATAGGTACCCACTACGCTTTGGAAATGAAATTAAATTGGCAACTAGTTTCATTTTTCTGACTGACCGAACCCTTGACAAATTCAAAAGTGCCTGTAATTGGTTTATTTGAAATAAATGCTCCGAGTTTGAGTTTGAAAATGCCACCTAAAATTTCATATGTTGTGTTCTATGAATGCACTAGGTATCTCGCGTATACTATGGCCGTGCGTCCATCCGTAGCTTCAGTTACTTGTCGTTCTTCTGATATAACAGTTTCTATTTTTCAGCCTTTTTTAAACGATTGGCTAAATGGCCCCGCACAATGCTTTTTTATGAGTGTAGAAACACTCATAAAAAAGCATTTAAAAATCTTTTATTTTCAATATTGTCCAACTGTCAATTTTATTCTAGGTATTATATTCAGTGCCTTGATATAAATCTGAAAGTATCATTGTTGTCTTAATTATATATTTTAAATTGGTAACTATTTCTAATAAGTTTACAAATAGGAAATGTCGCGAAGGCTATCTACCATAGACCCAATGTTTGAGGATGGGCCTAGTTATTTGCTGGTTACTCCTATCCATGCCTAGACATAAGAAATGTTTTTTTTTTATATTTCTATGCTTCCACTACCCAACTAGATTTTGGGACAACTGTACAAGTTATGGTAAAATGTCGTTTCGGGTTGATTTTCTTTGACACTTGTTAAGCTGCCATTGCTCATTCTTTCAGGAATTCCGGAACAGCGTTTCTGCAGGGTGATTGCGCAACACACTAAGAGCACTTTGCCACGGCAAGATCCCGTTTTTTAGAGGAACGGTTTTTTGCAGGATCCCGTTTAGTAGTGTACGTGCTTAAATATATATTCACACAAGCACCCTGTTTGCAGTATCCGGAAAACAGGATGCTTGTGTGAATATGTATATTTAAGCGTTAATGTGGCCCACATTTAGAAAACTGGACGATATTCTCAGATCAGACAAAAATCTAAAATGTCTGAAGTCCCGCCTCTATGAGTATAACCAGTGTGTTCTGCCCACCATGACGGACGATGCTGAGACGTGGACCGTCACGCAGGAGGCTTTGTATAGGCTGAGACTGAGAGTTGTACAGCCATGGAGGGTTCCATGCTTGGCATCAGGCAAGTAGACCGAGTACCAAACGTCGAGAAAATGTACGTAGGTTTTCGATATCGGAACTCAAATGGAGCAGGGCAGGACACCAGCAGTGCTATTCTGTAAAAATCTCACCGTGAGAACTTAGGTGAAGTGAGCGGGAAGTGAGCTCTGTTATTCTCTAAGGGTAGGGATTAATACTATTTACTCACTTCACTTATGATTTCACGGTGAGTTTTTTACAGAATCGACCGGCTGGTAAGGCGCAGTGATGACAGCTGGATTAGGGCTGTGACAGACTGGCGTCCAAGGACTAGATGACGAAATCGGTCATCCGGCGGCGAGATGGGCAGACGACATTGTTGCCATTTCAAAAACCTGGATGCGGCTGGCACAGGAGCGTGGGGATTGACACAAGAAAAGGCTATGCCCAGAAGTGGGGGAAGTCGGGCTGGGGATGACGATGATAGGAAGCACCAACAGGAAAAGAATTTGCATAAATCGTAAAGTAATAAATGTAAACCAGCATCACAGCCTAGCAGAACTCAGCCACAATACATTTGACCTCCTGTCTCGTCATTAGCATGCCTATTAGCAATGAAAATGCTGTTTCTATAAACGTCGTCTTTTAGCGTACTATTTCACAATATATGACATGAGTTCTGGAGCCTGTTCGTGATCAATATATGACATGAGTTCTGGAGCCTGTTCGTGATTGACATGGCATGAGGGAGCAAGCAAAAGAGGGTCGTCAGAAATTTCGACTTCACTGTAAGTATGACTGAAATTAAAAATGATAAAATATTAGTTTTTGTAACTTCTTGAACGTAACTTGTATCTTTTTAAGCTTACGATCGAACATTTATATTACTTTTAATAAATTTATACTAAATTAATTGAGTTTTTTTTATATTTTTATACCAAATAATCTCGTCGTAACAGACAAAAGTTGTAAAACAAAGTTCTCACAGAGTGGCGGATCTGCTTCAAATCAATAGGAATAAATAAAGATACATTAGGGCGTTAGGGTCACTACTAACTTAAACAGTATACCAAGAGCTATACAACATGTAACGTTAAATGCGCAAAACCTCAGACACCCCAAGTGATTTTTAATTCAATTGACCTATTTCAGAGAGAAAATCAGTCATTTAAAAATTTGTAAAGGTTTTATGTGCGGTTTTAGTTTTACTGACCATTCTGATCGTTTCTTGCGTCTGCGACGACGCTTTATCGAAGGAGGAGTCGTCACCGGGCCGCTGCGCCGCGCTGACGTTGGCTTGCTTGACCTAGCAATAAATAGACACGGCAACGTTTTTAATGAAGATTTTTTGTTAAATGTGACCTAAGTATATTAAAAAGTGGTTCAATTAATTCTGCTCGTTATTCTGATTAAACTATTTTCAAGTTTTGCGCATTTAACGTTACACGTTGTATAAACAAGTCATTAATTCATTAATAAAGCCACAACTAACGCGACTACAGTAACATGATTGGAGCGCCCGACCGAAAAACAGTTGCCCTGGAAAAACATCAATTATTGCTAGAACTTAGGACAGTTTTCGGGAAGGTTGACGCTTTGACATCTTTACAAACTTAAAAGCACACGGCCACAGTAAAATCACCTCTATTTTATTGAGGTAAGGTGTGTCTCGACGGTAAATTAACAGAGCATTGTTAAGCAACAGTTTGTCACGGGGCGTTTGTCAATCAAGTGACGAAGTTAGTCAATTGTTTATGAAACTGATGTTTCGTGTTCCATCAGTATTGTATTTTTTTTTTCAAATTTGTGATGATTTAATCTTTTGTAACAATGTTGTGATTATTAAATATTTTATAACAAATTCTTTTTTTTTTGTTTTTCCTACTAACACTATTTTTTAACACTAACACTTTTGCTACTGACTGTACGTTTTCTCATTTTGATAGTAACGTGGGACGAGTTCCAGAATGAAAATATTATTTATTTTGATTTTCTGCAAGTCGTCTTAAACGGGCTGTAGGCATGTAGTACGAGTTGCTGATTTACTCAGAAACGCGCGTGATCCCTTGACCGTCGGGGGATGAAGTAAGGGGGGCGGACGATAAAATAAATAAGGTTCGGTTTCTTTGTTAGAGTGTTAGGTAAGGTTAGTTAGCGGCTAGTGGATCGATGAAATGGCGAGTAGATCGATTGACCTATGAGGTCGAGCTAGGTAATTCTCGGCTTTGGTCAATTTTACACTTATTCAAGCTTGAGTTTGGCTGTCTGTCATTTAAGAGTCCTGGCAGTCGTCAGACACAGTATCTGTAAAAGTAAAGTAATCTAAAAGTAAAGTAAAGTAATCTGCAAAACTTGGGAATGGGTATCGACCTACCTACTGTAACCACAGCCGTGCAAATACAGTGTGAGTCTTTATAAAGTGCACATATTAAAAAGGGTGAAAATATACCGTGGAAACGGTTTTGTGGGGCATAAATTAATTATAATGCAATGTAATGCTGTTTAATAATAAATAAATAAATAAATAATAATAATAAACAATTTTATCGACGGAAAAAATGTCAAAAAAAATTTTTTTTTTAATGGTAAAAAATGGTAAAAATGGTAAATTTTCTTTAAAAAATCATGAATAATTAATTTATGAGGTTTCTTTTTCAAAAAATTATGGCTTTATTAGCTTGGCCTATTATTAGAGATCATTATTAATTTTGTTTTGTTTTAATATGATATTTAGTTTAAAAGTAGTAACAGTTTGTTTGCATGGGGTACCCGAGACGTGACGTGGTAGACGAGAGTAAAAAAAATTAAAAATTTTAAATTTTTTTTAGATTTTTTTTGACATTTTTTCCGTCGATAAAACTGTTTATATTTTCACCCTTTTTAATATGTGCACTTTATAAAGACTCGCACTGTATAAAACTGCACCCGGGGCGAAGACTGATTCTAGCGCTCCTACACATGATGATTTTTTAAACACCGCCATTTTTTATTTTAACTTGGCCGTAAGTACCTACTTTCCTTGGTGATTGTGTATAGAAATTTGGAGAATTTTGACTCAGATCCGTTTTTATCAAAGAGCGAGCGAAGCGAGCCCTTTAATTGGAGCATGCTGGACCGATAATTGGAGCATGCAAGAGCGAGCGAGATAAGCAAGAAAATCGGAGCATCCTGACTCGGGTACTACTTAGGTTATTTTTATTTAATTTTAATTGTTAGGGACAAAAACAGTTACATGCCAAGCTTAACTAGGGATTCTTAAATTAGCACAATACTTAGAAATGCATTTATACACAATCTATTCCATATTTATGTACACATGTCCACGAATTCTCAACAAAAAAAAAGTTAAAAGAAAACAGACAAACATTATGCATCGTAAAACTAGTAAGAAAAAAAACTAGAAAAAAAAAGACTAGTAAGAAGAAGAAAGAAAAAAAGCTAAGCTAACTACTTAAGCTGTCATTGTGATTTTTTTTTACTAAAGGAATGCAAGAGCGAGCGAAGCGTGCTCGAAAATTGGAGCATTTTGACTGTGATAGCAGTCATTTTGATTTTACTAAGCGAGCTGGAATATTTACTTTTACGTATTTGCAACCTGACTTGGACTTACACTTTCTGTGTGATTTTACTAAATGAATGAAAAATCTAAATAATTGGACCGCACCTGTATATTTGACTTAATTTGTTTCTGTTAATTTACATTAGGTTTTCATTTATTAAAAAAGAAAATGAGCTATTGGAAAATATTTTATTATTCTTTACTTCCACACGTCGTCTCGTCGGGAGGCGCTTGCAGTTTGGGCGGCCCCCATACTTGGAACCCCCATAAGAGCGAAGATTATGATCATGAGACCATGAGACTAATACATCTGTGAATCTTGTTCCCAGGACGGAAGGTGGGTACTGTAGGTAGGTATTCTAGGCATCGCCAAACAACAGATGACGTAGATCTACGCAATTAAATAAAAATACCTAACTGTTTTGAGGAAATCCCCTTCTTTTTAAACGAACGTGACCGTAAAATTGACTTTCGTTATAATTAATTTCATTGCTGTATCTAAGGTACTAAGATTTCTGTCCCAACAAAACGATATTTTTATTTCGATATAAATATTTTTAGTTAAGTTTCTAATGCAACGAACAGTCGTGCAGTAAGTTTGGGTCTAAATCAAGAAAAAAGTAAAGAGAGTATTGTCGCAATAAAAAAATCATCTAATACTCGTAACAGTGAAGAAGCCATTCTAGATGTCAGACCTTTCTTTTTGTATTGTCTACAATATGGTCGACTCTTTCTGCGTAAAAATAGAGTAGGTACCGTCTTCCAATAATATCTAGTTATTTAACTGCGCCGTTGGTCTCGTGGATTCGATTCCAGTCGGGCAAGGTGTTAAATTATTGGGTTTTTCCATTGGCAATTTCTTAGTAACCGCCCGGAGTTTGGAAGTTGTCGGTGTGATACCCCCTCGGCTCGGGAAGCACGTTAAGCCGTTGCGCCTGCGCCGGATGTCTCTCCGCTCGAGCCGGATTGCCGTCCCATCGGACAATAAGAGTGAGGGAAGAGAGAGTACACCTGTGTCTACTCACACATTTGTGCACTGTCCGTGGTAATATCTCGCGCGCCGATGGCTAGTCTGCGCTTGAGATTTGTGGCCTTGGCCGAAATTCGGTCTGGAGGACTTTATTTAGCTATATTCATACTTTTAGTAGTTTCCGTCTGGTTCAGTTTTTTCGAGTTTCACCTCGGTTCAGAAAGCGAGGCGGTCTGAAAAAAAAACTTGTTTATAAGTTTCGGTTATTTAAATAAAATTATTGAGATCATGGTGGCACTAATACCTATGATGTTGGCTGTTTAGGTAAACTTAGGGATTCCAACCTCAAACTTCCACCTTTAGTTTTTGTATGGCAGAAACGCAAGTCTGCCGGTTTGGAAAATACAGACGCCAGCACATCAAGCTACTATCTGTCAAATTTCTTTAATAGATTTTCAATTTTACCGCTAAAGCATAAGGTTCAAGGTTGATTGGGAAAATTTCACAGTTTCGGGTAGCTTGAAGTGCTGGCGTCTGTACCTACTTATCTAAAATATCTAACAGACTTGAAAAAGGCATGTTGTCATTCAGATATGTATCAGAGTCAAGCCAAATCTTTTAAGAGGTATGTTCTAAGGTAGTCCGCGAAATTCTTTCAATACATTTTCAATTTGGATATCAGTGTCAGGTTTGTTGATTAAAAAATGATTCACGACCAGGGCTCGGAAACCGGTTGAAATTCTTAACCGGTTACGGTCATTGACCCCAAACCGAAATCGATTTAGGTTAAGGTTTGCACTTTACCGGTTTTTACCGGTTTTTTCGGGAAACCGGTTTTTCATGAATTTTGGTTTTGAAAGTGAAAATTAACCGGTTAAACACCCCCCGCCCCCTAACTAAGCAAGTCGCAACATGAATCTACCTGCACCATTTAAGTTCTCCGGTTGTATTTGACGTCCTCAGATCAAACATTTTTTTTCCTAATGTTTTCTGGAGTACTAAATGTACTAATGTCACTATAACTTGTTGGAAGTGTTAAAAAGTAGACGAAAAATATTTACGACTTACGGAATTAACCGGTTAATTTGGGTGTCAAAACCGTTTGTGCTTATGTAACCGGTAACCTTTGTCATTTGGGTTACATATGAACAGTTCACTTGTTTAACCGGTTAATGAGGGAACGATATATTTACCGGTATTTCATCGAAATTAACCGCTCTTTTTAAACCGGTTCAGAGCCCTGCCCCAAGCTACTGCACCACAATACGCTCAGTTGGTTGTATTACATTGAATAGAATAGAATACTCTTTATTATGTACACCATATAAATTACACACATAAATATAGAATTTTTTAAAACAATCACTTCGATTTGAAAACTTAATTACCACAACAAAGAACACCGTATCACAAATAATTAAAACAGATAATCAAACGCCAGTACAGCTCCAGTTCATATCGATCTACATTACTTGTAAGAACGTTACGGTAAGCATATTATTGCGCGCTGGGTCAAGGCTGGGGCGTGCGTACTTTCGCCTCGGTTAAAGTTTTTGTGATAAAAAGTGGTATACTGACTATCAGGGCCTCATGTCAATTTAGGTTAAAGTTTTAGATTTTATCAGTTTTTTGCCGAGTTATTTAAGCTATGACTATAACGTAGTTTTACTTTAGAGAGTTACACCTATTGATTTTAGAGGTCGGTACTCCGTTGGCCAATTTCCTATCTACTTACAATTAGATGTATTCAATATTGTCCCCAGAAACTTACAGGACTTTTCTTCACAAAGTGTTTTTTATAGTATTTATTATTGATTTATTTTATTTGATTATTTATGTAAACACAGTAAAATACATATGGATATGACATAATTATAATTTGAGTGCAGAGGTACTGCTTATTTCTTAAGAAATTTCTTCCAGCAGACCTGCGAAAGGAGAAGTAAAAAAGAAATGTAGACAATAGTGTGTAAGAACATGAAGAGAAAAATATGAATGTGTGAAGTCTAAAACTAACATATTCAATATACACAACTGATCTTTTCGCGCTTTGGCATTGATGTGGCAGTGGTCAATAGATTGGCTTCTGTTCAACGTGTTGCGAGTTTGAATTTAATTCTGGTCTCGATGTTAGTGCCCTTTGATTGTTAAGCATCTAGCCATCAGGAGACATTCATGAGCCTTGCCTTTCAGTCACTCATGCATAAGATTATCAGCCTAGACTGATCCCTGCACTGCTGGGACACACACTTGCCCTCTGAGAGGGAGTGAGCCGTAATCCAAGACGCAGGCCAAGTGCGGGTTGGTGGATGTCAGGTCTTCGAATTTTTGGTTCTAGGACATGTCGGTTTCCTCACGATGTTTTCCTTCACCGTTTTGAGAGCAGTGGTGGTGAAATAATTTAAGGTAAAATGCCTGTCTGGGTTCGAAGCTACGATCCAAATGTACTAAGTCGCGGTCGTTTCCACTGGGCTGACACCGCTCACTGGTAAATCCAAAATAAATTATAATCTTTCTGCTCCATATTTTAACTCTACACGACATTGACCAAAAAGCTCCCAGTTTTATGTTTACTTTTAAAGCTTTCGAAATCCAATCAGGTTTCCAAAACGACAGGTCTTTGTAAACAAGTAAATAATTTAATGGCATCAAGGTGACTGACTATGTGCTTTCAATCATAACTTGCCTTGGAAACAAAAAAACTTATTGAATACAATAAATAAATTAATATGCAAGCAGTGATTACTAAGCTCATGGTGCAGCAAAGGTCGACAAATCTTGTCCGCTGCTGAAAACAATTTTTTGTCAATCAACCCCCAAGCAATAATACAACTATGAACGTACGGTTGTGTTTCCACGCTTAGCAAACGCAAAAGGCACCTTTGTTATTTTATGCAGACAGTTTAGGGATGCTAATTAGATACTACCCATAATTAACCTATCTACTCATGTTCTTGAGTACACTGACCTATTCTACCGATAAAACAAAGAGAGAAAAGTGTATTCAAGTATATTTGCATTGGTTTTTCAATCTACAGAAGTTTTATCCAGGTTAGTAAAAGCGCTTTCAGAGGCCCCAGCACGAACGCGCGACGCAATTAAAACTATTTTTTAACCGAAAATACAGCCATTTTAGAGCACTTTGATTTTGTTTTGCTACAAACACAATTAAGTAGTATAGCCCTTATGAGTCAACTCTTAAAACTGAGCAAGTACCTATTGTGTGAGACGAGTATTTCCAATTTTAAAACTATCAATCGTATACTATTTTTATACTTTAAATAATAGTTTTACATAACTAAATAAAGACCCGATTTCGATAACTATACAAACAGCTTTCCTAATTCACGATCTGAACAATTATCATCATGTCTTGTCATCACGATTCCTCACGGAGAGGCTTTCGAATGTCTTCCGCAGTCTTCACAGTTGATTAGTTATGATTGAGACCATTCATAGGTTTCCTTTTGTATTACCTCTGTGAAAAAAGGCTTCGGCAAAATTCTGGGAAATAGTGAAAATTAGGTAGGTTCTTTTGTATGATTGGGCTAGCTAAACTTCTAATATCTACACAATAGCCACTGTTATAGGTATTATTCTGTGCTAGACATAGTTGTGGTCTTGTTTTATTTAGTGGGACGGACAAAATTATGAAGTTATTAGTTAAGTTAGTTCTGCAGGGGTCTCCGGTTTTCACCACTTGTCAAAAAAAAAAAAAAACCATATTTAGAATAAATTAACTTCACATTAACTTGTGGAGACTGAGAAACCTTAGTTTAAAGAAAATAAAGAAAGCGGTAAACATGATGCAGAGAAAGAACACAAAACACAGAAAATAACAAGTTGGCGGAAAATATGCGCCACATCCACGCGAAACGGCCATCGCTCAGTATAGCGCTACGACCCTAAGCGAGTCAAAGTCCCAGCGCTGGTTTGTACAGCGACAGCCGGCGTTTGGTATTGGTGTCGATTTTGTTGTTCACAAAGTAAACTAAACGTAAGTTCAGTGCATCTTTTTCTTTCTATTTAATTAAGAAAAGGACAGAAGATAAATTTTAGTTTAGTAAGTGTCAAATTAATCAGCGCCTGACTTAGGTATATTGACATAATTTTAGTAGGCAAGTTTTTAATCACGTCTAAACTTTTATGGAGTAGTGTCAGGCTCAGGCGATGATTAACTTGGCAGGACTAAACTAAAATGTATCTTCTATCCTTTTCTTAGTGAAATATAGAAAGAAAAAGATGCACTGAACTTAAATTTAGTTTAGTTTGTGAACAACAAAATTGGCATCAATGTCCTTTATAAAGTTTTCAATAAAATAATAGCTGCCCCCAAGATTCATAAAGAAGCCCTAATAGTGCAGACCTATGCTACGTCTATAAACCCAGAAAATGGTTTTCCTAGCCTAGCCTAGTCATAGGTATCTGCCACACGGTCTACGGTAGTAGCGTAATGGCCTAATCCTGCACCCTAATTGCGTAACGCATTATTACTCTCAATTTGAATAATTTTGAAGCATATTGCTAATCCATTTCTCCATATGTTCGAAAAATGTGTCTGCTCAACAACGTAAATAACGTATTAATGTTGTTGAACTGTCAAAATGAAACCCATTGCTATTGATAGTGTGTTACGCAATTACCCTGCTGCTCGGATGTTGTTGGATGTCAACAAATAATACAACATTTCCATTCAGAAGAAAACAAAATGCTACAAGGAAAACAGTAGGTACCTTACTAGTCAATGATATGGTACGTTAGGTGCTAATTTTCCGCCGCCCAATGAATCATAGCTTGTACCTACATATCTACATCAAGCAGCTAACTTAAAGAAACATAAGTTAATCACGTAACCACTTTACGTACACTTTACGCGATGATGTTATTTACTTCGCATAATATTCTTTACATAAGAAATGATTTAACTTCCTTTCAAACTTTTTCCATCATAATACTTAATATGGGTACATACAAAAGTATAATTTTCGTGCTCCTTCATTATGTAAAATCTATACAATTTGACAGGAATAATTAAAGTGATTAACGATAAAATTGCTTTGTTTATCTTCGCATCGTTTGTTGTGGATATTGATCCGTTAATGTGGTGCATAGGTACTAGCACTATTTTAGGTGCTAGTTGCCTAAATAAGGTACAGTTCGTATCATAGACTATATATATATTGCTAACCTGAAACCACATAAACACATACACTAAGATAAAAGCTTGAGTTAGGAGTGGACTGAGAGATTAAATACTAATGTCGCGTTCCCACCACACGAAACGGTAGGTTTTTTTTTTCGTTTGGCGTGGCCTAAGCTTTGGTTAACCAAGGTACAGCTGGCGAAGCTATTGCAGCTGTCGGTTAGACTCCTATCCTACCAGTAACTGACGGTAACAGCAACCACAACCCGGCTGAAGGTAGGACTTCTACAGGCCATGGAAACTTCCATTAAATACCTCCTATAATAGAGTCCACTGCGAGGTATGAAAATATTTCAGAAAATAAGGCTTTATTCAGCCAGATAGATTTAACGCTTTTAGTAATCGTAACCGGCTACATTGTAGGGCTCTTACACATGCACCCAGACTGCAGCAGCCAGGCTGCCGAGTGCGTTGGAGCCCTTAGATTTTGCTTGTTTTGTGCATATTTTTACACTTACAACTGCATCATTTGATGCGAATGCCTATAAATCGAACCGCCGTCTAAACGAATCTGTACCTAATACAGTTATATAAATTAGTATCTACTTATTTTATTGGTTTCTTCATGCTTTCAGTTGAAATTACAAGTGCAGCAAGAAGTTACCAAAGCAACGCTTCGACGCATTTAATTGTATGTTATTGTTGTATTGCAGTTATTACAGCACATTTAGAGATATAATGTAGACAACATTGTATATAATTATAGGACAAAAAGAACTTACCTATACAAAAAGTCTGGTCTAATTTTTGTCTGTCTGTCTGTTAGTTCCGGCTCATCTCTGAAACGGCTGAATCGATTTTCATTAAATTTGGTATGGAGATACTTTAAGCCCTGGGGAAGGCCGAAGGGTACTTTTTATCTGCATACCACGCGGGCAAGACTCTGGGCGGACGCTAGCATTGTATATATAGATTTATTAAACAAAGGAAACTTATGCAACACGTTTTGTCTAATTTTCTATAACTAATGTAACTGGGGGGTAGCCGGTTTATGTTAAAGTTAGATAAATAAATAAATACGGGTCATTCAAGCCATGTCATAGGATATCTACCGAGGGACTGTGTGCGCGGGTTCTATATTTTCTTGATTGGTTCTTTGGACACAAAATGACTATTTTTGTCAACTGGTAACCAACTAATCGTTCTTTGGTGAAAAATGTTATTGCAGCCTTTACTTAACTTTCTTTTATCTTTGAAATAAATCTGAAAGTATAGTTGAAGGTAATTAGAATTAGGCCTTCTCAGATATATGTGGTATGTACTTTAATTATCAATAAGGACAAACTAAACTGTATACCATAGTTTAAAGGTTACATTACCAAATCAATAAAAGAATTGTGATTAATATCTCTGTTAAACACTTTTGAATGTCGTTGCAGTTTTAATACAATAGCAATATCAGAGGGGATTCTCGTAATTTCAAGAACGTTCACAGTCTGATCTCAGCCTCATTTCAAAAATACCTACCTCTAATTTCCCAACATTTTGACAAGTTTTTCGCTTCGTTTTGACAAGTTTTAACATTAATTTGTTTGTTGCCGAGATGAGGACTGCGACTACATTTTGAACGTTTTAAATTAACAAGAACAGAGGAGTAGTTGCATTGCGAGCAGACACATTTTTCAAACAAATAGAGCAATGGATTAGCATTTTGCTTCAAAATGATTAAAATTGTGAGTAGGTAATAGTGTGTTAGGCAATTAGGGTGCTGGCCTTCAGTTTGGCACGTCTTGGTACGCTGCGCTGGGCGGACAGATTGTCCCAGTCTGCTCCCAATTGTGGGGTTCATCTAGCTGTCGTTACACGCTATTTTTAACCGACTTCAAAAAAAGGAGGTTCTCAATTTGTATGTTTATATTTTTATGTAAGTTCGGGCACAACTCCGTCATATACAACGTGTAACGTTAAATGCGCAAAACCTCAGACACCCCCACTGATTTTTAATTCCATTGACCTATTTCAGAGAGAAAATAAGTCATAAAAAACAATGTAAAGATTTTATGTGCTGTTTTAGTTTTACTGGCATTATGATCGTTTCTTGCGTCTGCGACGACGCTTTATAGAGAGAGGAGTCGTTACCGGGCCGCTGCGCCAAGCTGACATTGGGTTGCTTGACCTATTAATAAATAGACACGGCAACGTTTTTAATGAAGATTTTTTGAAAAATGTGACCGATTTTAAAAAGTCGTTCAATTAATTGTGGTCGTTATTCTGATCAAACTATTTTCAGGTTTTGCGCATTTAACGTTACACGTTGTATAGACAGATTTGAAAAAAATATTATTTAATGGATAAGGTATGCCTCAGGGGTGGTCCCATGTAATTTTATTAACTTTGTTTGGGTAGTTTTGAGTTAGCTTCAATAATACGATTTTTTTCCACTTAGTTTATATTGATGATGTTTTAATAACTTCCTGTCACTGATATTTACACAGCAAGTAGTGTTTTTTTTATTTTATTTTATTTTATTTTATTTATTAGGGACAACAAACAGCAGTATATTAAATGGATTTATGTGGGGTAGGTATAACTAAAAAGTGAAAAAAAAACTTTCTTCAAAAAAAAAAAACACTACAAAGTGAAAAATAACTTTAATTTCGTAAGTCGGTGTCAAAAAACGAAAATGCGGAACCAATGAGACCGACTTCCGAAATTAAAGTTATTTTTCACTATGTAGTGTTTTTTTTTTGGAAGTCGGTAGATTTGTTTTGTAAGAAAGTGTTTTTACCTACTCGGCTTATACCCATGGTCTAGTGGTGCAGGCCGAGTTGATAGATCTGTCCAAGATAACACCCCGACCTGTGGATCAGTTCACATACACTCTAATCCATTACCACGGAAATGGCAAAGGTATGAAATGTTACATGGGTGTTTTTTACATTTTTTTACGACATTCATGGATGGTCAGAGATGGATCCCTGACCTGCCCGACGGATTAGGTAAACTTTTTTCAGAAAGAAGTACACACTCCACACGGAATCCGTGGAGAAGATGCCTGACCAGAGAATTATATAATACATCGCGTTTTCAGTACTATTACAAAAAGTGAAGTTGTTACTGATCGGCTCGAAACACGCAACGGGACGCGCTGAAAAAGCAATAGCAGACAGCAACTCGTTATAGATGCAAATGTACGTGTGCACTTGAACGCAAATTGTATCAATCATGTTGGTTTTATGAACGGGGACGGCAGAAGAATACTTAGGTACCTAGTAGTCCTAGTACTTACTGCTAAACTAAAGAAGAGTGTACCTACACCATACAAGTGGTGAAGGATGAGCATTTTGTAACAAGGGACGATTCTATTGCCAATTTGTCATTGACCTGGCACAACTCTAATCAGTGGGTCGTCACTGAGAAAATTCCTTAAAGAAATACTGTTCAACCCAATCAAGCCCAGGATTCAACTGTCAGCGATCGCGATCAAAATGAAACGAAATCTATCGTGAGTTGGTTCTATGTACAGACGCCAGCACATCAAGCTACTACAATCTGTCAAATTTCTTTAATAGATTTTCAACATTATGGTTTAAGCATAAGGTTCAAAGTTGATTGGGAAAATCTGACAGTTTCGGGTAGCTTGATGTGCTGGCGTCTGTACATTTTATAGTGGCGAAAAGATCCTCAGTGACCCTTTCATTCCTTTAAGTCCACAGTAGTATCTTGATGGCCCAGTGGTTATATAAGGCCTCGCCTCTCATGCACGAGGTTGTGGGTTCAAATCCGAGAAAGTACTACAGTGACTCTTTCAGATTATATGTACTTTCACGTTTCTTCAGATGGGGTTCTGCCGTGCGATTCTGTAACCATCTTACCGTGAAAGCTTGGGTGAAGTGAGCGTGGAGTGAGCTGTCATTCGCTAGGGATTAACACTATTAAGTGCTCACTTCACTTATGATTTCACGGTGAGGTTTTTACAGAATCGACCGGCTGTAGTTTCTACCTGTATGTGTATGTATGTACTTTCTAAGTTTATCTTGGAGATCTCTGACATATAAAAGATGAAGGAAGTCGTGAGGAAACCTACACTTATAGTGATAAATGTTAGTCTGAAATCACCAACCGCCACATTGCATGAACAAGTGTGGCGATCTATGCTCGTGGTATTTCTAGTGAGAGGAGGTTTTTCCCCTGTAGTGGGACAGTAATAAGATGGTATTATTGTATAGACCATAATGTTTAATGAGTGAATAAATCCTGATCTCTACTTTATGTAAGAGTCGTCGATATAGAGCCTTTTATCCGTATTATTGCAAAGTATGTTTCTAATTTTCTAACAATACTCGTTCCATGCTCCATTTGAGAAACCAATTTAGATTTTTGTTGGCAAAAATAGGAAAACATTATAGTCATTGGCGTGACAATCAGCGAAACTATTTATATATATAGGCTTTCGCTATACAGGGTCAAATGAAATTATCTAGCGAAACTCTGCAGACTTGATGAATATCAATACCTAAGCACGGTAAAATAAAAACATTAAGATTTTTTTTTTGGGGGTTCAACGACCGCTGTCTGTGTTGTTACTTGAAGTATGAGCTGAGAAGATCTGAACGCATTTGTGAATTAACTTAACACAATAAAAAGCTTATTTTTAAAGTGAATATTTCAAGTGACTACACTATCCATCACGTCTGTGGAGTTTCGTTGGTCATTTAATTTGACCCTGTATAATTGAGAAAAAGCATACAACAAGGATGATAATTACCTATTTATTATTATTTTTGGGTTAGCGGGGCATTCTTTGATCTTAATGTAAGATGAACATGAAAGTAAACAGACTATTGTTTTTTAATTATTTATTCTCCAGTAGGTATAATATTGCATACAGCATGTTGATTCTGTAAAAATCTCAGCGTGAAAACTTGCGTGGCATCCCACTGTTGCTACGGATTGACTAAGCAAACATTTACAATCATAATATAATATTAGGTACTAACATCACCAACATAAAAAAAATATTACTAAAATCTCGTGTTAGTAATATTTTTTATGCTAATTCTATTGATAATTTTATATAATTTCAAGGCTAGTATTTTAGTTAAAACAAAAAATCTCGACAAATGAAAAACATCCTAAAAGTCTATTCTACCACTTTCAGTGGTAGAATAGACTTTTAGGATGTTTTGAATGAATTGATGTTTGGAATGGGGGAAGGGCCTGCGTGTGGGTCTACTAACGTACAAATACCTGTGAGCGAGTAACACCTAAACCCAAACCGATAGCGCACATAATCTTACCTCAAAAAGATTGAGCGTTATTCTAATATTATTATTTAATTAATACGTGCTGAAATAAACAGTTTGATTTTTTTTTTTAAAGGACTAGTCTAGGAAAAAAAAGAAAAAAACAACACTGAAATTCTGACTAAGTTTCTGTTTTGCTATTTTATTTTAAAACCTTACAAAATAGTAATGTTTTGGCAACTAAGATATTAGCTTTGAAATTGTATAAAATGATCAATAGTATAAAAAAAAAATGTTAAAATCTCGATTGTGATTGTAAATGTATGCTTGGTCAATCCCTAGTATCAGGTGGGATGATACTGACAGCTCACTCCACGCTCACTTCACCTAAGTTTTCACGGTCAGATGGTTACAGAATCGCACTGCAGTTTTTCGCAAAAGATTCGAGGGACAATTCCGAAAGTTCGAATTCTAATCTCAGTCTCAGTCTGTCAAAAATACCTCGAATATTCATACATTTTTGACAAGTTTTTGACATGGATTGTTGCTGAGATGAGATAGAGATTTTGATCATTTTTAATTACGGGAATAGGCCTTCTGATGAAGCAAAGAGATTAATGTAAACAATCGATGCGCTGGTTTGGAGGATAAAACCAAGTTGTGTAGTCTAAATACCAAGTTGAAGCCATGCTTATGATGTCGTGGCTAAGTAATAACAGCCGCACGGGTCGATCGATCAGGTTAAGCTACGCTTACCTTGGTCGATCTGTGGCTGGGTGACCATCTTTACATACCGAGACCCCCGTGCCTCGAAAAGCACGTTAAGTCATTGGTCCCAGCTGTCATTCTCGGATCTTTGACAGTCGTTACGGGTCGTCAGAAGCCCGAAAGTCTGACAAGAAGTCTTAAGACCGATAAGACCGCCCATTGTGTCACGCTTTGTAAAATGTCTATATTTATGTCTGTAATTTATATGGTGTACATAATAAAGAGTATTCTATCTATCTATACCTATCTACCAAGCGGTACCGTATTACCCAGTAAGTGGGTTGTGGAGGTCAGATCGTGATCGTGGAGGCAGTCGCTCCATGTAAAATACTGGTATTCAGCTGGATCCGGCTAGACTGGAAGCCGACCCAAACATAGTTCGAATAAGGCTAGGCAGATGATGATGTGATGTCGAACGAAATAATTGTCACATTGCCTTTCCTTCCGTCTAAGGTACCTCTACCAGAGTGGGTACCTCCACCCACTCTCTCCTGCTGATGGCAGTCCTTAACTCTCTTCTAAATATTCAGAATTGCGTGTAAATGTAACAAAATGCACGCAACGCCTGGGGTCAGGGTATTGCATGTGATTGATCAAACATTATGACATGGTGACGGGCGTGCCCCAGCCGCAGTTAGCACAATGATATAATTTATTTTTCTCCACTTTGCACCCCAAGATTGTGTGCGAAACTGTTACGGATAACATAAGAGGGGATAATACCTATTTAATATTATCGTATGAGGATATAGCTGCCCATTTTTTTGCCTATAAAAGTGACAGTAAAGTTTGGAAAAAGAACTTTGCTCGGAACATTATCATGAAAAAAAAAAAGAAAATTCTGTAAAGTAGGTAGGCACACACGATATACGTGTTAAATTGCAAATGACTGCTGAATGCACATGAATCATTTAGGTAGTAAGGCAGTTTGTAGGTAGGTACTTAGTTTTTTCAATTATTATTATTAAAACAAATAACTATTTATATACATTACTTAATAAACTCACGTCTTTTGCCCATACCCCCATGGGCAAAAGGCGTGAGTGTATGAATTTATATAAATATGAATGACTTAGGCAGATAAAAAACCACCTGCCGGTCGATTCTGTAAAAATCTCACCGTGAAATCATAAGTGAAGTGAGCACTTAATAGTGTTAATCCCTAGCGAATGACAGCTCACTCCACGCTAACTTCACCCAAGCTTTCACGGTGAGATGGTTACAGAATTGCACGGCTGTAGTCTATAATGCAGCCTACATCATAAGTAAAAGCCCTTATGTAGGATGTGCACTATAGCAATACCACGTGAACTTATGGTAACAATAGATATGTCATATTCACATGATCATGATGGAATGTCATCATTATAATGCCCTTGATGCCCTGCCCAAGATGGGATTAATCTCGGTAGATAACTATTTCACCGGTTGTTGGGCAGTTCAACGGAAAAAAAAAGAAAAACCGTTCAAACACATGTTGCATTTTCTTTGGGACTAAGATTTTTTTTTGTGTCTTTCCTTCAACTAACGCCAGACAATAACTTTAAGATACTGAACAGCTGTCCAACTACCTCAACAATAGCGCTCCTTTCTTCACCTTTTCCAACTCGCCTCTCTATACAATTCCTCTGTGGCCGATAGTCTTTCGCTCCGTAGAGTAATCACTATAAATACAAGTGGTTTCTGTCCAAGAGTACATTGCCTCACAGTCCGCACAGCGGGGCCTACCTACCCCCCGACCTAAACCAAAATATATTAAACGTTTGTGAAAGTTTTGGAAGGTATTAAAGTGAATTTATCTAGTGCTTGATTTTAGCATTCTTTTCTAGATTTTTTGAAGTGATTTGTGTTAAAAAACGTTTTTGGCTAGATTTTTTTTTATTTTGTTAAAAGCAGTCGAGTTATTTTTTTATCTTAACAATTGTGTTAAAATGTTTTTTTGTTGTTAGAAATTAAAATTATTGTAATTATAACATCAAACTCGCTTTTCTCAACTTAAAATTGCTGAATTAAAAAAATGAAATATCTTTAATTTTTGTTATTAAATTGTATAAGTACGAGTATGAGTGTCATTTTAATTTAAACTCGGTGTAATTTCAGTTCGACTGTTGCAACAATGAAGACCTTTACAGCTGTGTTATTGTGCATGGGTAAGCATTATTTAATTATTAACAATTCAATCTAGTATTTAAAATTTCATAAGTGACATAAAATCATAAATCATAGGTACATAAATAAATAATAATTAAAAAAAAAATACAAGATCTATTTTCTAAATAACATCAATTTTTTTTCCTTGTTTAAAACAAACTAAGAGGCGGTTCATCTATTTTTCTGTTAACCATTATTTTAAATTTTCCCTGGCTGGCTCTCCTCCTACAAATACCTATTAATTACTACTATCTAGGTACTATGAAACTCTATGAGCTTCACGGTACCGGGAGGAATAATATCAAAGTACGGTTTATCTCGTAGGTATCTTCAATAATTATTCATATAAAATCTTACGTATCTTAATATTTTTGCTTGTCGGCCTAAACTCTTCTAATTATAAATCTTCCTGTTTGTATTTCATGCCAGTAACTTTCAACTGACTCGCCCCGAGGCGAGGTTGCGTGTGAGCACCAAACAGTCCATAGTCTCTACAGCACCTACCCACTATTTAATTCAATAACTTCGTAACAAGATCATCAGGAACTTCATGAAAACGGATTATTAAACCATCGTGTGTCTAAGTACCCACTAAGTTCAATTCGCCCTGCATACCAATACATAACAATGCATAAAAAGTGCAATTATATCCGTTTCCGTTTAGCTTTTCCATGTAATAGAAATAACGTTACACTGCGATGCGATGAGTTTTTACTGTCTGAAGCTGTAACTGAAACAAAAACATTTTCTTCATAAATAACGTACCTACAGAACATCACGCCTGTAATCCTCAAAGGGCAGGCAGGGCTGTACCAATAGCTAACCCACATTTCGTCAGTAATGTTTAAGTCCCATGAAATAGGGGTTGCGTCTATTGCCATCAACTGGGCACAAATCCAGACTCAGGGCAGCCACTGAGAAATTCCAAATAAAAACTCAATAACACTTTGTCCGACCCGGGAATCAAACCCAGGACCTCATGCTCAGCCAGCAGTAGCGCTTCATAAATATTTGTAAGATCAAGAAAGAAAAAAAGACAAAGTAAAATCAAAAAACAAATCAAAAATGTCTGTGGATATGTTAATTATTAACGATTAAATTCAATCGACTATTTTGGGTTTTGGGTTTTTGGTCATTTCTATTTGCTCTTGGATGATTCTATCTGAAGTCTCTCAAATATTCTGGTTTCTTATCATAGAAAGAGTAAGCAAGTTCCTTGTATCTCAAAGTATCTCATTTAGCATTAAGTTAACGTAATAGGTAATACGGGCTGGTGTCCGCAACTCCACGTCAATGCGCGTATTTTGCGTACAGTTAACGTATTATGTAAGTTTCGAGTGTGTCATCTACATAAATTAACATAGATGGCAAACAAAACCAGAAAAAATAAACCTTAAACTTTACTCTCTCTGCTCTCAGGTGGAGAAAATTCTCACATACTGGCATAAATGTATCAGAAATTATAAATACCACAAAAACTAATAAGTAAAATCAATATCAGTTACTGTAATTAAAAACAACTCTTTTTACCCCAAAACAAAACAGCATCTAATTAGCAAAACCAATAATTAAAACGAATTTAATTACATACAATTATATCACGTTATCGAGTTTATATAACAAATTAAAGGCGGAATGTAAATAGTTTCGGGTGTTCGGAAGTTAATAAACGCATACGTTCCTCACGCTAGATCGCTTCACTTTGTTTCCTCAACGCATGCGCGTGAGCACGTTAAATACCTTATTCGTTATGAGTTCACTAGTTACGATCAATAATTATTAATACTTCCACTGTTATCTGAGGAATGAAAAAACGTAGAATTGTTGGATAGGGTTTCCCAGTAGATGAAAAACCAATCTCTCCCTATATTTTTTGTTTCCACATTGGGATTTTTTTCCTGTGTCGTGGTTGCGTTTACTGACATATCTATCTACATCACATGCACAAAGAACCATATTCAGAAAAAAACCAATTTATATTTATTTATTTATTTAAACTTCTCGCACAAAAGGTACAAAGGCGGACTTAATGCCTTAGGCATTCTCTACCAGTCAACCAAGGGTGGTGAAGAGATTAGATGGCAGGTGCTTTGGTTGACACGACGATGATAAAAATAAAAAAAATAAAACACTAGACAAATACATAAATAGGTTATAAACACATACATACGATTTACTATAATATATATTATTATTATTTACTATAATATATATATGTAGAATTTAGGCTATTATATCTGTGCAGGATTGGAACCTCCACCGTACCGTACCGGCTAATTGCTGAGCCAATGGCGACAATCGAGTTGTATATTTATATGTCAAAATTCATAATAACACAAGAAAGAATGGGTATCTAAAAATAATAAAAAAAGAGATTTTCCGATTATTAAAAAATAATTAAATAAACATAATAAATGTTAATGTTAACATTACCGCACGCTAATCTTGCTTGAGCGAGTTTCAGTAACTCAGTCTTTCTCAACATTTTGTTATCCTTGCCCCAAAAATAGTCCTATAATAAACTTGAATTATACTAAACATGTTTTTGAGACAATTGCATTATCGCAGATTAAAGAGACGATATTTTTCGTGAAAGTATATTTTTATTAATTAAGTTAAAAATAAGAAGGTCTATCTTGAAATTTGTGTAAACAAGAATTATGGAATCGACTTTTGTTGGAACTTAGAACACTAAAGATTTGAGAAATTGTTAGTACCTAAAATAAACGTGGTTAGTTTTGAATATATTCTCGAGGCCTTTCTCCCTACTTTTTTGGTGTCTGCGCAACACGTTTTTTTCTTACCGTCGTTCTAGCTATATCATCTTTAACATAACCCATTATTCAATTACACATTTCATTTGCTGTACTAACCAGCCCCAATCTTCCAGGCACCATCTCCCTCTCGGCCGCAGCGCCCGTCGCCCGCGACAGCTCCCCCATCGAGTATGAATACGACTACGACCACTCCGCACAACAGCAGCAACAGGCTCCACAGGCCCAGGACCCTCAGGAATCAGCCAGCCACTACGACGCATACATCCAAGACGTCAAGGCAGCAGCCAGCGGCGGCGGCGGCGGCAAAAAAGGCTTCAGTCAAGGCAGTGGCCTCAGAACCATCGCTCAAGGATCAGCAAACCAAGCTAAGACTGCTTTAGGAAACCAGGCTGCCGCTGGTTACCAAGCTGCTTACGTAGCCAAGAACACCCTTGCCCAATCCGCAGCCCAAGCTAGTGCGACTGCCCAAGCTGCCCTTGCTGGTAAACAGGTGATCCTGTCAGGGTTGGAGCAGCAGGTCAGAGATGCCAAGGTCGGGCTCCAGGGTGAAGAGATGCAGTTGCAACAGGCTAAGAGAGCCGCGCAAGCTGCGGCCAATGCTGCCCAGCAAGCTATGCACCAGGTACGTGAGATTGAAAAACTTATGAAACGAAATGAAACCTGATTTTGTAGTTTAAGCTTTTGCTTATACTTAATTGAAATTTCAGACTATTTTTGTATAATATCTTGACTCTAACCGTTTTGTAAATTAATATGTACTGTCTAAGAGAGTCGGGTGATCTGTCGGTTTTCTCTATTTAAGATTGTGCATTTTACTAACCAGTGCCTGTAATATGATGTTGAGATAAATAAAGATTCATGATTATGACTAAGGACTTTTAAGGAATTCTAAGGTTGTACGTAACTTCGTTGCTTACTTCGACAGGAAAAACTGATTCACTTAGATGCTTAATCTTAGCAGTTTACAATAATCAGTTCGTTTAAAGCGTGCACAAATACATATTTACAAGCAATCAAAATGCAGCAATAAAAACAAGTGAAACGCAATTTCCGTTCACGGCCAAACAGAGTTACTAAAAAAATGCAAATTATTTATATCTATTGTGTAAACTGGTCCAGTACAAATACACAATAATTTTGGCAATGAACTAATTAAAAAAACCAGAGACCCGCTGTCAGCTTTTTACAACAAGAATAATGCAACGGTGACACTAAAAGTAACTTTTAAAGATAATAAAAACAGCGACGCGACTAACAACGCAATGTACAAAAAACTCGTTGTGCAAATCGGCACAAATGAGATTTGGGAAAAAATAATATAAAACATTGAAGAAAGATATCAGAAAGTCAATTAACATTACGGACTTATGCAATCGCTCGGTCCACTTGCTTTGGAAAATGAATTGATTGCGTTCACAGGTTCGTTTTATTTCAATTGCAGTAAGTGGCAATACCAACATATGTGGCTTAAATTGGTAATGCCACAAACTAAATTGTTGACAGCGTGGAAGTTAAAAGTTATATCACAGTAATGGTAATTGAAGTTGCACAAAAAAGAAAAGAAATAGAACGTAGGATTTAGATCACCGGTGATGTAGAACAAAAGTAAACAGAAAAGTATTTAGATCACCGGTGATGTAGAACAAAAGTAAACAGAAAAGTATTTACTTTTGTTTGCGTTATCACATCTTATGCATTCTTTCAATGGGCTGTAAGATTACATTATAAGTAAGCTTTTATCTTGCAGACTGAACAAAATCAATACTTAATGGAAAATGTTTATTATTGAGTCATCGTATGTAAGACGTTTGCAATGAGTTGGATCATGCGATCATGTTCATCTCAGTTATTTTCTATAATTTATGTGTTCCGTATGACGTAACTGATTTGCTTTAATTAAATTCGATTCCTAAATTGCTATGGAAATACTGATGATGTGCCATAAGTAAATGGTATTATATTGTAATGGCGATCCAACATCCAGAGCGGTTAGCATCGATAGGTCGTCGTGGTTGTTTGATACTGAAGAAATTGTGTTAAATGAGAATTCGTGTTGTCTCTAGTAATCCAAGCCAAGGATGTCTTTGAGTATTTGAAGTAGCGTCTCTTTTCGTACCAATTTGAATTAAGGGATAATATACTCGTACTAAAGCCACCATCTGGACCTATAAAACTTTTGAAACTTTAATCATGCATGACACAAATACAACTCCCGCGAAAAATAAATTGAATTTCAGTTTCCTAATATTACGTGACAAAATTTGAACAAAAATATATTAATTTGAACTTTGCAATGGCATGTAATTGATTTACTTTTATGTTATGGTGTTTAGTAACTAAATAAGGAACGAAAAACGGTTAGTTCTTGCGACAGACAGGTCTTAGGAAAGGCTTTGTGATTTGTGTCAGCCATTGCTAATCGTGTTGTAATGTTGATTGAGTAGTTCTATTTGAGGTACCGGATATAAATAAGTTGTTATAATGTTTGTAATAACAGAAGAAATTCGAAGTTTCTCAATCTATGGGATTCTGACCTTTTTAAAAAATTGCAATTGCAATTCGGCTAATGCAAACCCTAATCTTTTTTTTTTAATGCCAATCCGTTGTAACTTCTTATTTAATTTTTTATTGCTTGAGCACACACATAAGCATCATCGGGCGGGATGGTTCAAAAATATATTTTCGATAAAAGACGTAACAAGCATAATGTGCAAAAACTGTGAATCCAAGACATGGATGATTACGACCATCACTTTTCAGACATAATCAGCATTTCTTCAGTTATTACATCAATGAACATTGCTTCTTCTATTTTCTTTTAATGCTCCAGTAATATTAGCCTATTGACTAAATTGGTCAGCACAGTGACCGACGGCCATAATCTGATGATTATAAAATGATTTCACTCAATTGTAACTTCATTTCAAATAATCTGTCCCCATCAGATTGACAAAGGTCTTGGTATGTTAGGCCCAATATATCTAGCTGTAATCGTAGTATGATAGTATGAATGGACTTTGTAGAGAGCAACTCTTACTGGACAATTAGCAAAGATCTTCAAATTCCTCCCCTAAATACACCATTGGCTACGTTCTCATTTTAATGATCGTGAATCAAAAACTAGTAGGTACCTAATTTCCACTCATTTATTTTTCAGTTTGTGTTAATATTTTATTGTTTATACAGTTTGCGCCATACTGTTAATTCCTCTTAAGTTTGCCAAAATTTAAGAAACCCAATCAAGAAATCGTACCGGTTTGAACCGAAACATTTTGCAAGCACTGATTGTATCGTTCTTCGTTAGTTTTGTTTGCGACATATTTTAATTATAACAACGTTTCGGTCCATTTTGCGTTTATTGTATCTAAGATATTATTTAAATTACCGTTTAGAGTCCAAGGTCCATATATCTATATTGACACAGTACTCATTATAATTTTCTCAATTGAAAATAATGTCAATGACTTGCCTTTAACTGGCATGGATTCGGTTCACTTGCAGTGTTAATTTGAATTCGACAATATTTAATGATACACGTTACGTTCTCTTCGTCAATAATTAAGTCAGCTCCAATTTTTAACTATAGTATTAAATCTATAAATCAGAATGATATAATACGTTTTGCCCTAATTTTCGTCCCATCAAAATGATTCAGGTAAGTACTTTAAAGGACTTATCTGGTTTGCATGTTGTATTGCGTTGCATGTAGAAATTCAGTATTGAAATTAGATGCCCCACACAATGCAATTTGATCTTAACATTGTAACCAATACGCGTCACCTTCCTGTTAATTCACGGTTACAGAGTAATTGTACATTGAACTTGATAACTTTCGCTCTCAGCATATTGTAAGAAATGGTTCCGTTTTGTAACTCTTATTCATTTAACGTTACTTATTTGAGATAATTTGTAGTGCAGTGTAGACATTGCAATTGTAATTTTTTTCTGCATCTGCCTTATTCTGAAAAAACTGAATCACTTATTCTAGACGCTCCTGAATAAGTCATTTGCGGTCAAAGGTTTAATGCGGAAACCATGCTACTGTTTGGACATCTTCAACCCAACCCCCAAAATCTTCACAGGTGAATGTAATCCAAGCAGCCCTGAACGCTGCTCAAGCCACATCAGAGAACGCCAACGAAGCAGCTTCTCAGGCTGCAGGTGAGCTCGGTGCCCAGACTGCCATGGTAGGAGCTGCCAGACAGAGGCTGCATGCGCTGCAGGAGCAGCTTCATGGAGTCAGGATCGACTTCGAGGCTACGCAGTCGGCAGCGAGAAAGGCTCAGGTATGGGGGATAGTATTTCTAGGATTACTGGTTCTGAGTGGTTTAACAATGGGATGTTTAATTGGGATGATAATATCTAGACCCTTAAGGCACTGTTAGGATATAGAAACATTAATTTGAGAAATAGGTTTTATTGATCTTAAATTAAAATGCCATGGATCCTGTTTGCTAATATAATTGGCCGACGTTTCTGCGTTTTCTTAATTTTTCATGTGCCTCGTAGTTAGTTGAAAATCAGAAATAATAACGAGTGACGTTTCCCTAAACAGGAAGCACAGCGGAACTCAAAGGCGTACATTTTTGAGGACATTACCATTTCCATGTTCTACTGAGACGAAGAGAAGCGCAATGAGAAATATGAAAGCTATTTATTTTATGTTCAATATTCTTGCTGGCACTGAATAAACCCATTGATCTCACTTCTCACTTTGTTTCTATCTTTTTCACTTTTGATAAAAATTGCGTACCTACCTTCTCAATATATCTTCCAAGATGCTAGTGACCTACTTATATCTTTTTCTTGTTAATTTTTATTCTCACGTTCTTATAAATCTTCTTCTCTTCCAAAATTCTCATGTAATTATCAATCTGAGTAGCAATTCTAAAAAGTATGTATCTTCTTTTCCGAGTTTCCATCTTGTCATTATTAGGTCTTCAGACATACTGGATGATTTTTTTTCAGGTTCCAAATTTTTACAGGCTGTTCTACTCATGAATATGAACAACTTTTACTATGGGACCAACTCTGAAATCACTAAAACAAAATCAGCTGTTTAATACAAAAGTTCAATACCTAAGTACTTGACCAAAATGTATGAAACAGCTGATTTTTTTTTCGTGATCTCAGAGTTGGTTCCATAGTGAAAGTTATTCATATTCATGAACCACCTGTGAAAATTTGGAGCCGGTAAAAAAAGCATGCTGTATGTGCCAATCACATTAATGTCGTGCAACTAACATGAAGTAAAAAAAAAAACAGTTCCATCGGTAAGGACCACTTGGGTTCAAAACTGGACCTCGAATTGCCACTATCATAAAAGAACAAACAACACCTTATCTTTACAGGCGGCGGCTCAACAGGCCCAGGCTAATGCTGCAGCAGCAGCAGCCAAGGCAGCGGCAGCAGGGCTCGGAGGTGGACAGCACAAGGATGCTTCTCACGAAGGTACGGCGCCCGAGCAGTACCAGGCTGCTCCTCAAAGCCAAGAGCAGGACGGTCAGGAGTACTACCACCAGCTACAGTCGGACTACCACCACTAGTAACAATAAGGTTTTAGGTGTCTAAGTTCTGGGGTTTGATTAAGTTTTTTAAGTTGTTGATTTTTGTCTTCCCTTTTCATTTTCTCCATACCTTTTCCTCCTTCCATTATTTTTCTGTAACATTCCTGTCTTTATTTCGTTTTTAGTTTATTCCTCGTTACCATTTAATTGTCTTTACATTCCTTTACCTAATTTTAAAAACATTGCTAGTCCTTAATCGTTTCACACGATACATTTTCAAATCATGTTTTCTCTTTTATCATTCATTAATTGGTTTTTCAAATCTCCATCTGTCTCTTCTTCCTCCTCTTTTGAAATCCTCCCTTATCATTACTTCATTTCCCTTAAATATATAGTTTTTCCTAGCTCTCCTCCTGTCGGTAAAAGTCAACAAAGTAAAAAAGTTTGAGAATCCCAGAACAAAAGCTATACGTTAGTATTAGGATAGGATACTTTAGCATTAAAATATTTATTTCACCACTTTGCATATCCTATTCTAATCTTAACTTTCAAGTAGAGAGTAACCTCTACTGAGATGTAAATAAAAAATGTTTTATAGTTAGGAGTGCTACAAGATCGAGTTTATGTGATATCTGTTATGTTTTCAAACATTTTTTACTTTTATATGAGGTCCCGAATGGTTCCAGTTTTGTATATGTGTAACTTTATAGTTATACTACAAAAATGTTAGAGGTAATAACGCCGAATGACAAACGAACCTTGTAACATCGCAACGCAACAAAGCAACGTGATAATCTAGTAGGTCTCTTGCATGGTTGCTGCAACGCGTCGCAGGCTATGTTGCTTGTTGCGTTGCATGTTACGCAATACAGTTTCCTTTGATACTAACATACAAAATTAAGTGCGATGTCTCAAAGCCATAGAGTGTCGACAGAAAGTGTGAAAAAAATAAAATATTGTTTTTGTTACTTCTGTTTTTTCAATACGATCTTGACTGTGACTATCTGACTCTGACTACTTCTGACTATTACTTGACATCTCACTTAATATCACTAACTTGACTTGACTAACACTACCTACCCACCTTGCTTCTCTCACAATCGTCTAGTAGAAAGTTCTTTAAAGCGAGTTTAGGGTAGTTTAATAGTGACATGACATTAAGACTTATAACCTTGACGAAAAACCCACAAGCCAAGGAAGAACGAAGAAGATGAAGGAATTCAAATCAATAGACTTTTCTTTTTTTATTGTATTAAGTTCTTAGATTTATAAAGGGTCTATTAAGGGGTATAAAAGGGTTACACAGGGTCCCCGAAACGATCATATGCAATTGTCAATATTTACGTGATTTATACAGTGATGCGCAACTGGATCGTCTACCTAGTGCAATTCAAGCAATTCACAATATTACTTCAATAGCACTGATCTATCGCAATTGATCGTATAAATATTTTAATTTTGAGGTCCAATTTGATAAAGAAGCTCCTAAAACTGAGCAAATATTAAAATGTCTTATCTGCACCAGTAAAACAAGAAGTATTTTTTAGAAAATCACAGCGAAGTATCATAATTATTAGGTGCACCTCCGTACATTATAAAATACCCTAAAGGTAAGTACTTATCTATCACTTATTTACGCCTAGCACTTTAATTCTGACGCCTTTTCTCCAAATTCGTACTACCTACCTAAACGCTATGCTTCTTCTTAATTCTCCAAAACTTTGAATGCCATTTTCCAAAATCCCTCACTACACAATTACCTACGTAGGACGGTAGGACCACATTCGCTTACCCAGCTTAACCTATGGCTTTGTTTCATGGCTCGTCGACGAATCAAGAAGATTCGTATAGCGAGATCTTTCCTATATTTCAGAGTGGGCCAGCTCCGACCAGGATCCTATTCAAGTGACCAGCGAACAACCCTTGCACCTCCATGAAGAACTTCCGCTCACACCTGCCCCAGAACCAACTCACGCTCTCATAGAAACCAACGCATTCACACCAAAACCCGCCAAGCCCGCACTCAACCAATCACCACCTTCAAAACTAAACCAGATTGAACTAGAAAAACCTGTCGAATACCGGTTCCAGCCATTCCATTCCGCTTTAAACCAGTTTAGGTTCAAACCTATCACGGCTAAGCCTACAAAATTAGTCGCTAAACAAGTTAAATTTGTCGCTAAACCTACTAAATTAGTTGTTAAGCCTACCAAGGTAGTCGCTAAACCAACTAAGTTAGTCGTTGCCAAATCTATTGGGAAGATGTTTCCCGAAGCTTACGTTAATTTAGATAGCTATTTTAAGGATCACAATCAGAGTAATTATGAGAAGCAATTGAGATTTTTTGGATGGTAGTAGAAGAAAGTTATTTAAGAGGTAGGTCCATGTTGTAAGTAGCTCATTGCTTTTTTTACACACCAAGGTTATGGCCCTTGTATAATTATTTTTAACTATGCCATATTTAAACTTTTAATTCCCTTTATTATTTACGTATTTATCTATCAATGAATTTAGCTCACCTATTTATTTATTTATCAAATGCACACATCTTAGATAATAATGATTAAAATCGTTTTCAAACATTATTGTTACCACTTACACAACTTCTTCAAAATATGTCTTTCAAATAATAAACTAATAACTTATATGTCTAGCGCCAGCAAAAGAAAAGCAAAAGGCGGCTGAACCCGAAGAAGAAGAGGTAGAAGAGGCAGAAGAAGAAGAAGAAGACGAAGAAGAAGATTGCGATGAAGAAAAGAAGAAAAAATAGGTAAACCAAATAGTTAAATGCCATTTATTAGTTCGATGTCTACATAGCTTTTAATTTTGTTACTTATTTTTAAGGACGTTGTAGTAATAAAATATAAAATCATATGTAGGTATTTATTTTACATTGAACAAAACCTAATTTATTGAAGACACAGATCGCAATGTTATTTTGTGGTGCACTGAAATAAACGTGAAAGTACGAAGTGATCATTAATTTATAAACGTGTATTTTTATTTTACCTATGCCTATTTAGCCACCTGTCGAAATCTTTGTGTAATTACACTACACGGGTTCGATTCCTACACAGACCACTATTTGTATGACCTCTTAAATTGGGGTAACGGTTCATTCATATAGGTGTAGGGACACATCGTATGACAGGAAATATGATCGCGTGACGTATGCTAAAGGTATGATGTATGCATGATATAGCGAGTTAGCGACGGCTGCGCTCCGTCAAATAAGTTCAGTCGTGAATATACGGTCCTACCACTACCAGAACTACGTCTTTTCCTTTAACCGCTCAGTACCTATATAAACCCTAAATAGGTACCAAAATATGTACTTTCGAAAACAAGGATTCGAATGGTTTAAAATATTGTTTGACTTAGGGCTGATATTTCCAACGCCAGATAATTTTATCCAAGGAATCATTTTGAATTTTTGATATTTCTTCAATATAAAATCTGTCAGACGTCTATTTTATTCCACGAATAAAAATTTTCTGTCGATTGAAAAATTGGCCCTTAGTAAGACCTAAATTATTTGGTGGCAATTAGATGCAGTCTTGCCAGAAGGTTACTTTTGTAACCTTTTAGGTGATTTTTGAACTGCATTGGTTACTTTTAGGTTACACTAATGAAAAGGTTACTTTAGGTGATTTTTCGGAATTTGTAGAATATTTTTTTAATTTTTTACAAAAAAGCAACTTGAAACGGAACGCTCGTTTTAGAATTTTTCATGTTGGTAAGCTTCGTTAGCAGTAGTAGAACTAAAACTACAGACCTTTATGAACAATCATATTCTTAGGGGTATGAGCACCTTGCCAATAACTAGGGCACTTATTTTTTTTCTTCAAGTTGGCTCTCTCCAACCATATATTTAACAAAAAGCGAAAGTGAATCGAATGTCAAAAATAATAATGGTAATGTAGAATTATATTACCGATTGCCAATATCGAATGGATAATTTTTCATTTAAAATTAAAATATGACGTGATCCGATGTCTTAATTAATTAATGGAAGGGAAAGACACGCTATCAATATGATAATTAGTACCGTCGTAAATGGAGTAGTAAAACAAGAAGTGACATAGGTATATTAAAGGATTTCACATAAAGTGGTAGTGTATTTATTAAATTTACAAGCTCCTTCGTATGAAAGATTAGGGGCTATGAATTCGCGTATAATTTTTGACAATATCGTACTTGTATATTTCAGAATATACAATAGTCAGTCTGTAGACTGTATACAACGTGTAACGTTAAATGCGCAAAACCTGAAAATAGTTTGATCAGAATAACGAGCAGAATTAATTGAACCACTTTTTAATATAGGTCACATTTTTCAAAAAATCTTCATTAAAAACGTTGCCGTGTCTATTTATTAATAGGTCAAGCAAGCCAATGTCAGCGCGGCGCAGCGGCCTGGTGACGACTCCTCCCTCGGTAAAGCGTCGTCGCAGACACAAGAAACGATCAGAATGGCCAGTAAACTAAAACAGCACATAAAACCTTTTAATTGTTTTTAATGACTTATTTTCTTTCTGAAATAGGTCAATTGAATTAAAAATCAGTTGGGGTGTCTGAGGTTTTGCGCATTTAACGTTACAAGTTGTATTTATCACTACATAGTATAAAACAAAGTCGCTTCCCTGTCTGTCTGTCCCTATATATGCTTAGATCTTTAAAACTAAGCAACGGATTTTGATGCGGTTTTTTTTAATAGATAGAGTGATTCAAGAGAAAGGTTTATATGTATAATATATGCATAATATAGTAGAGAAACACTGATAATTTTAGAGGTTTCTAATGTAATGTCGTAAATAAACACATTTTATTGCGCTTACATTGCAAACGCTGGCTTAACCCTACGAGATAGATCAAAATAATGTACTACAGTATTGTACACCTTAAAAAGGTCTACAAAAAAGTCCGCGATGGCATATGTCTATCTCTTAGGGATAACCCACAATAACCATTTTTTATCCTATACTTTTTAAGAGAAATAATGGCTCTAAAATTATCAGTGTTTCTCTACTATATTATGCATGTATTATATGCATATAAACCTTCCTCTTGAATCAGTCTATCTATTAAAAAAAAACCGCATCAAAATCCGTTGCTTATTTTTAAAGTTCTAAGCATACAAGGAGACAGACAGACAGCGGGAAGCGACTTTGTTTTATACTATGTAGTGATAGTGATCAGCATTGCACCCGTGCGAAGCCGGGGCGGGTCGCTAGTAAACTTATGAAATTAAATATGATTGTTGTAATATATTTTGATTGCATGCAATTAAAACCATTATTATCATTAATGTCGCCAATATTGCAATAATAACGAATCGGAATTTGATTAATTGAATAATTGGTCGATTTTAGTAGTCTAAACTATTTTTGCCGCCAATTTCCATCGATCGATTCTGCCATGAGATAAACCTACTGTAATAATTACAGATCTATTACTAATTATTAGACAAAAATATGACACTATTCTATTCTATCAACTTACAATACCTACCTTTCCAGTCCAAAAATATGAAAGGTTATTTTTTAAACAAAAAGGTTACATTTTTTTATATTTCAGGTAATTTTTGACATGACCCGACTGGCAACACTGATTAGATGGTAGTATAAAGATACGGTCATCTTCTTCAAACAACAACAAAAGTTGCTCTTGTATTTCTAAACGCATCAGTAAACATCAAAGTGATTAGTTACGTTTCTAATGTAACGATAATAAATATGTAGATATTATCACTATAATTAATCTGCTTATAAGTCTCATTTACCAAGGAATAGAATCCAATAGCTTGTGAATGTTTTATTTTATAAACGTCACCCAGTAACCCTTTGACCAAATTATAATGCGGCGAACGTGAATCGGAACGTTCTAGGGATGTAACAGTATACATAAAAATTGTTTGTTTTGCCTAGTAATAAAGTCGATTTAAAAATAATTCATTTTTAGAAAAAAAAATAATCGGTTTTATTAAAATAGATTAAATTAAACGCCTGAAATGTCGATAATCACTCTATCACAAGCATTCACAGCTCAGCCGGTTGATTCTGTAAAAATCTCACCGTGAAATCATAAGTGAAGTGAGCACTTAATGTTAATCCCTAGCGAATGACAGCTCACTCCACGCTCACTTCACCCAAGCTTTCACCGTGAGATGGTTACAGAATCACGCGGCAGTTTTATTAATCTAATGATCAAAAAGTTATACATTCATTTAAATTTCACACAAAAAGTTTTTTCATGCCTCCTTTCGCTGGAAAAAATTTCTTAAGATGAATTTAGTGTAGTGGTAGCCCACGAAATTCAAATATTCTGGGATCAATAGAGAATAAATCTAACTTTGAGAGATGTAATGATGATTCATACGGTTATAATTATGTAAATACATAATTTTGTTACTGTCGCAATGTCGCAAATCATATTTTTTTCAAGATATAACCTGACCCTGACCTACTAATTGCTAAAGGTGCAAAAAATCGGCAGTAAATAAAAAATCGATTTTTTACTACATGATTTTTTGTAATATGTAAATCTATTATAACAAAGGATTTAAATAAAAAAAAGAAGATTTTTTAAACAATGTTTTATATAATCGATTATTTTTCACACCCCTAGAACGTTCCTTTCAAAACCCAACATTGACGTGACGTGCTACACATGTAAATTAAAAAAAATATTTATTAAATACACGAAAATGTCTGTCGTAAAGAGGAAGAAGCGTGGTTCCATGAAGAACAAGAAGGCGTGGGGCAAATACTCAGATATCCGAGATGTCGAGGAGTTCTTAGAAGATCAGAGATTGGAAGAACGATTGGGGTAAGTGAGGTTATGTTGACATCATGTGCGCGACAATTTTGTGTTTATTTTCGCAATATCTTTATTGTCTATCTGCTTTATAATATCTGAAGAACTAAACACTGTTTACTGCTTTTTTAACCCGTGAGAAGGCGCCACTCGCCATGTAAACAAGTGTTCCGCGTATTTTAAACGATTAAAAATAGTTAAAGTGAATAATGAGACATAATTTTTAGTAAGATAGAATGTATTAGTGCTAATTCCTGTGGATAAGTGTTATCTCTTCAAAACAATAAGTGTGAGTGACTTTAAAACGCTATCAAAACCGAGTGCAAAACAGTGACTATAAATATCAATTAACTTTCAAGATTTAAGTGATAAATACCATATTAAATACTGTGTCAAAACCACTACAAACAAATAAGACAGTGCTACATTTATATAGTAACGAACTTTCATAATAAACACCTAAAATCTTAAAAACGAAATTCTAATAAACAGTGCGCGCGCAGGCATTAAAATTTTGAAATAAGCATCCTAACGAACATTCAAAAACTCTTGCGTAATAGAACCATAATTTCACAACCACAGCCACGTACTCGGGTAGCTTCGCTCATGTTGTACTGGACTCGTAGTGAATAGTGTCACGGGTTCGTATCCGAGCTTACTCAATACTTTTTGTGACTTTTATGTGTTAAATTCTCACGAACCATTTTATAAAAAACAATACTTCGTAAGTTTGTGCCGTTTATAATATTGCATGGCGCTTGTGATATTTGTTCCGCTAATCTTCTGAGCACGTTATTAAAATTTTGCTTTCCTGTTTTATTCGTTAATTTATTTTTTTATTGATAACAATGCCTCTTCAAAGAACACCAACTACATCTGCAAACGAATATGTTACTCTTCGTCGTCAAAGAACCCTTACTAATGATTCACTTGATCTTTCCTTTGGATCGACAACTTCTGAAATAGAAAGGCATAGCCCATTGGACCTGGATCTGCAACTGGACTCGTCTACTCGCTATCGATGTGACATAGATGACCTCAAGAAGGAAATATTACAACTAAAAAACGAATTAAAGAATGCCTATGAAGAAATAAATAAATTGAAAGAAAAATTGCAAACAAATAACAATGACTCTATAAAATCACATTCAGGAACTAACCAAGAAAAACAACAATTTATTCAAAAGAAACCAAAGAAGAAAAAATCGCGGCATATTAGAACGTCATCACCTCTCTCTGTAAAAGGTAACTCCAGCTGCTTTGAGGTCTCGACTACAGATGACGACACTATAATCGAACCCAATAAATCGTCAATTGACCAAGGAGATACAACGCTTTGCACATTGACGACAGAGGGCGCGACTACACGAAAATCCACTCAATTACTTCAGATGAACACAGATGGCGCTTTTCGAAACTCTGAGCCACAGGTTCAAACTAGGATTACAGTCAAAGAAAGAAATGCGCGTTCTACTACGACGAAAGCTGTACAAAGAAGAAAACTATGTATTGTCAGTACAAATAAAAAGAACAAAATCTTGAATATAGCCAAGAATACATTCCAAAACTATGAAATATGTCACTATGTTTCTCCGAATTGTGGCACGGAGCAACTCATTAGCAACTTGGACAAGAAATTAATAGACTATACTATGGATGACTTTTGTGTTATATTAATTGGAGAAAAAGACTTTTATATAATTGATAATTATGTAGATATAATTGTAAAACTTAGAGAAACATTGCAGAAAGTTCAAAACACGAACATTATAATATGTGTCCCTACTTTTAAATTGAGTAATTACTCAACATTGTTTAACTGGCGCATAGAAACCTTTAATAATTTACTTCATTTAGATTTGCAAACATACAACTATGCAACGGCATTTGATTCTAACTTAGATTTGTGTTATGATCTTACAATGTTTTCTAAATTCGATAGGAAAATTAACGACCATGGTATGAGAAACATCTTTCATAATTTATCGTTGACTATAGCTGATTATTCATATTCTCAACCAGAAATTGTCGACGATAATCAAACAAATGTATCATCTCCACGGTGCGAGTTTTTTCTTTAATCAGTTAAATATAATGCATCAAAACATTGCCGGACTCTTAAACAAGTCCGATTTATTGGTTATTTACATACAGGAATTGTTAAGCAAACAAATTAAATTAGATATTATATGTATAACCGAGCATTTCATTATGTCTGGCCAAGAGAAATTACTATGCATACCTAATTATAAACTAGCGGCGTGTTATGCTAGACCAAACACTAAGCGCGGTGGAGCTTGTATCTTAGTTAAGAAAGGCCTTGAATATAAAGAATTGCCTGACATTATGAGACATTCGGTTACAGGAATTATAGAATGTTGCGCAATTGAATTAACTTCACAAAAACTAACTATTTTATGTGTATATAGACCGCCAAAATATACTGATCTCAACATATTCTATGAAAACCTAGACATAATACTCAAAAAGATATGTAACAAAACAAACAAAAAAATAATTGTATGCGGAGACTTCAACATAGATATCTTGAAGAAAAACAAATTATGCCGGGAGTTTGAATATTTTCTGATGAATTATAATCTAAAACTAGAAATAAATAAACCGACTAGACCTATTAGTAAAACTTGCTTAGATAATTTTGCGCACAATTCAAAACAATCCTGTCAGAGTGAAATAATAGACTTCGGTTTATCCGATCATACGGCTCAAATATTTACAATTAAAGTTAAAAAATTTAGTCAAATCAAAACCTGGAAAACATCAAGGCGTGACATATCCGAGGAAAACTTGATTATATTTAGAAATCATCTCGAAAGCTTATCGTTTTCAGATGTATATAGCACGGAAGATCCTAATAAGGCCTATGATAGCTTTCTAGAAATGTTTTTACTCCTATACGAACTATGTTTTCCATTAAAAGCGATAATATTAAGTGCTGAAAAAAAGATCAAATGGGTGTCTAAAGGTATAAGGATCTGCAGTAAAAAACAACGCCAATTGCTCTGGAAACAACGACTTCAACCTACAAACGAAAATAAAAAGACTTTTAAGCAATACTCAAATAGATTTAAAACAATTATCAAACTTACTCAGAAAGCGCAAAACAACTATTTAATAAAGAATTCTAAAAACAAATCTAAAACATCCTGGCAGATAATAAATAGTACAAAATCAATAACTGAACCCATATCTTGTATAAAAAAACATGATACAATAATAACTAACCCTAATGAAATAGCCCAAGCATTTAATGACTTCTTTGTCGATCAAGTCTCAGATCTATCTCTATGCTCAACTAAAGACGTTGTCAAAATAAAAAATAACCCTCACTCAATTTTTATGGCCCCTGTTGTTCCTCATGACATAACCAGAATAATAAAATCTTTAAAAAACAAGAAAAGTTTTGGATATGACGGTATTTCAACAAACGTTGTAAAATTTGTTTCTACTACTATAGCCGATCCTCTATGCCATATTATTAACGCAAGCATATCCGCTGGAATTTTCCCCAATAGCCTTAGGACCACAATAGTTAAACCACTTCACAAGAAGAATAATAAAGAAGACATGACAAACTATAGACCGATAGCTTTAATCCCCGTATTTTCTAAAGTCATTGAAAAAGTAATATATGAAGCCTTTTATTCCTTTCTGACAAAATATAATATTTTATGTGAGGAACAAAAAGGGTTTCGTAAAAATAGAAATATAAATATGGCAATATATGATCTAATAAATAAAATATTAAATAATGTAGATAAAAAAATACCTATTTGTGCCATATTTACCGATATGTCTAAAGCTTTTGACTCTGTAAACCATGAAACGCTTTTGATCAAACTGAATACTTACGGCATAAGAGGAAATGCCCTAGAATTAATAAAATCTTACTTAAGCGGACGTCTTCAATATACAGAAATATCCAGTATATGTGTCAAATCCAAACGTGAAGTTAAATATTTATCTGATTCTAGGGAAATTAAATATGGCGTGCCGCAAGGCAGCGTTCTAGGACCGTTATTATTCTTGCTGTATATTAACGATCTTCCCCGCAACATTAATTACCCTTGTGTGTTATTTGCCGACGATAATACAGTTCTAATAAACTGTCTCAATAAACAAAAATATGAAGACGAAATCAATAATTCACTGAATTCAATAATCAATTGGCTCAACAATAATAATCTTTTAATAAATGTTAGTAAAACAAAAATAATGCATTTTTATCAAAAAGTTCAACCTATAAACCTAAACATTAATTATAACGGTCAATCCCTTGATAGCACTAATGTAGCAAAATTCTTGGGTATATTGGTTGACAGTCAATTAACCTGGAAACCACAAGCAGAAGAAATTTGTAAAAAATTAAGTTCCACTGCGTATGTTCTCTACAATCTTTCCAAAAAAGTAAACATTGATACACTATTAGTAGCTTATCACGGTTTGGTGGTTTCCATTCTTAGGTTTGGTGTAATATTCTGGGGCAATTGCTCCGAAAGAGAGGCTATATTTAAAGCCCAAAAACGGTGCTTAAGGGCCATCTTTAGTCTTAAGGTCACAGACAGTTGCATCCCTTTCTTCAAGACATACAATGTACTTACTTTTCCTAGCCTCTATATTTTAGAAATAGCAATTTATGTTAAAACTAATATTCATTTATTTCCTGCATTGAATGATACAAGGACACGAACCACTGCAATGAGATCAAAATACAAGAATTTATTGTGTACAGGTCAATGTAACACTGCATTGCTGAAAAAAAACATTATTGGTATGGCACCTATTATATTCAACAAATTGCCGAATAGTATAAAGGATCAGCCCTTAAGGAAATTTAAACAACTCCTGTCTTCGCTGTTATTAAAGAAGTGTTATTACTCTGTTACCGATTTCCTAAATGATGAATTGTAACATTCACCTTATTTAAGATCTCAATTTTTATAGTAAACTTTTTTGTGATCTCATTCTTAAATTTATCTTAGTACCTAGTTTAAAATTAGCTGTAAGTTTCTCCTTCAATTTTGTATGCCAACAGGCAGAATGTACTGGGATTGAATATATTTTATACTAAGACCATACTTGTACCTGCATTCTATACAAATAAATAAATTATTATTATTATTATTATTATAAGGCGCGCCTAATTTTCTTACACGAGTAGGCGCGTGCGAGCAAATTGCTCACACTATCATAAATGTTTATATTTTTAGTGTTTCTATATTTATTGGCTTATAATGTAAAATTAAATAAATAACACAAGGTTTAGTAAGTAAGAAAACAAGTATTTTAATCAAAACTATTAAACATAATAGCAACTTCTAACGCAAATAACAAAACAACCTAGTATTAATTAATTTTTTTGGCACGTTTCATAAAAATCACAATAAAAACTGTTCCATAACAAAAACTAAAAAGTGTTATTCATCCATTAAATCTACACTAATGTGCCTCTCGAAACACACTGAACACATGTATTTTACATGTTCGGTGCAAAGTAATTGCTGGGCGCGTGATGAGCAAATTGCCGCACGTTGGTACACGGCCTCCACAAACGCCTTGCTGCGCGGTCGCAACGCCACTGAGCGGATCGAGAATTGCGTCAGGGGAGAGGGGGTGAATATTTAGGAAGGTACTTAAGTGCTTGAATTGGTGTGGCATGGGAAAGACAAAAAAATTTTGAATTAGATTTTTGTGTGAGCAAATTGCTCATAGCGCGCCTTCTCACGGGTTAATGTTGCAAATTATCTGACCAAGATTATTTTTGCACTTTGTTTTTTAAAAGGGACTGTGACCTTTGAGTTTCCAGTTTTTAAATACGATTGATATGTTGTTTGTACAACCTACTTGAAATAAAATCATTTGATAAATTTTTTTTAATATAAATAATACATTGATCCACATTATTTTCACAATATTAACTTGAAACTTGAACCTTTTAGCAAGTTTGACACAAAGCCAGACAGTGAACTGTTTGTGGTAGACACAGCAGGAGACAATGATGATGTCAAGGTTGAGGACACAAAGCCTCTGTCACGCAAATTACAGAAAAGAGCCAAGTTGAAGGAAGTTCCAAAGTGCTTTGAAGTCCTACTACCTACTTCTAAGGTAAGTTACTGAGTTAAGAAATTTTAATAATTTTTGTTTGAATATCTGGGAATGTGTATGATGGCATAAGCGACAAGCTTTATCTGTTCTGTCATTGATGTTGATTTTATTTGGTGGCTTGAGCTTCTTGTTAGTTGCGTTCATCATCCTATTACAATACACTCAATATCCAATCTATAAATCTATACTAATAATATCTATCAATATCTATATTGATAAAAAAAGCTACAGTTTTTGGTTTGTTTTAATGCTGAGTGAAAAAACAAAGTAGTAGGTTGGGGAATAAGAAATTTCATGCGGACAAAGTTGCGGACAGAATCTAGCCTTAAATAACCAAACTGTCTTTTTCCAGGTCCAAGATCCAAACAAAAAGCGTAACACTGTAAATCCAATTGGCTTCAAACCGTCCGCATTGAGCAAGTTGAGAGAGAAGCGTCAAACACAGAAGGGAGTGCTTGAGAAGAAGCTGGTGGAAGCCAAGAAGAATAGGAAGATGGCTCTAGATAAGAAGAGGAAGGCTAAGCAAGTTAGACAGAACTTTCGAATTGATCTGTGGGGGAAAGATTGTAAGTACACTTTGTATAACCTAATTATTATAGTTTTTGTGAAATATACTTTTGGCATGTCCTTGTTTTCCACAACAAAGAAATTTAGCTTTTGTAGTATAGAAAAATCTATGTAATACCCATGCTTTTAATTTATATACATTTTTGGGTTTAACATAAGGCTATGCAAAAATGAGAAAGAGGTATTGGCTCCGACTTACGAGTTGTAGGTTGTGAGTTTGAACTCAGGCAGGCCTACTTTACTTTCTGAATTTAATTTCAACACCACTGCTCTCAAAACTGAAAGAAAAAATTGTGAGGAATCTGGCATGTCATAGAAGCAACCCGCACAAATATACTTTTGGCTTAAAAATAAAAATAAATGTCATCAACCATGTTCTTTTAAAAAAAATAACTTTTTATGATAAAGATATTTTTATTTTGTGAAAACATGAGTAAGTACAACACATTTGCATTCTCTTATTAAAAAAGAATAAAAACGAGCTACATGATTTGCCAGTTAAAGCATCCAAAAATTCAAGAATTTATTGTTACAATGCTTATGCCTAACTCCATTGTTAATGCAACAGTTTAGACACAGCTTAACTAACTACCATACAACAGTTTAAGAAAAGAGCTTAAATATCTAAAAATAAAAGAGAACAAAAAATTAACAATTAGTAACTAGAAGAAATGTTGCAATAAGGTGTCTATATTTACTTAATTTCGCTCATTTAAGAACTCTGAGCTGTAGTAGCATTTGGCCATAAGAATTTTTTTAAATGCAACTTAAAGAACCTTGTGGGCAGCTGGTTCAGAGGTGTTGGGAGCTTATTTATAAATTTTTGGGGCCATACAGAATATGCTTTTATGCATCAAAGCTGTGCTTGACTGACTATGAATCTTAAGATGTGATTGTTTGTTAAATAACATAGGATTGCTTTTAACGAAATTAGCGGTTTCATATATAAACAAAGAGGGAAGTCTTAATATTTTATGCTTAATGAAATATGGTGTACAGCTATTCGGTCATCTTTGTACCAAACATGACCCTAACGCACCTGTTTTGGGATTTAAAAATGGTTTCTTTATTGGTCGAGTTTCCACAGAATATTACGCCATATCTTATGATCAAAGAAAGAAGAAATGCATCTATACTTATAATGGGTGCTAGTTTATAGAGTGCGTAAGCTGAAGACCTCATTTTCTTATATAATTCTATTGCGCTTTCCAACTAAGATTTTTATTAATGGTCACCCCTAGAAATATTGTGTGTCTACTTTGTCTAGTACTGTCCCTTGACAGTAGACGTAAATTTTTGGTGCGGCTATGCATTGGCTGAAAAACATAATTTTAGTGTTTCCTAGGTTAATTTTCAAATTGTTATCATTTAACCAGTTGATTATTGATGTGATAGTGTTGTTAATATCACTTTCATATGTCTCATTTCCTCTAAAATGTATAATGTCTGTCCCATCATCAGCAAAAAGTGACATTACAAAATTTGTTACTCTTGGTAAGTCATATGTATATGATGGATAACAGAGGCCCCAGCCTCCCTTGTGGGACTCCATATTTTACTAGTCTTTCATCTGATGTGTATATTTCTTTTTTAGTAGCTATGTATATTTTGGAAATTTCTGTGTATTGCTTACAGTTTTTCAGGTAAGATTATGAGTTTTAATATATTTCCTCTAAACTTTATCTTCATTATCTCTTCAAAGCAATAATGTTCATATATATCATCTTCTTCCCCAGCACTAGAAGCTAAAGGCATACCAGAAACCCTGATAGACGAGTTCATATCAGAAGAAGCACAGCTACACAATGTGTTACCTACACAGAGGCTCAGAACAAAGCCTCCTCTAGCCAAGTCTGTGATGACGAGGGCTGCGGTGGAGACACCACATCCTGGAGTCAGCTATAATCCTTCTTACCAGGTTAGCAGCTGCATATTTTTGTTATTTTTTTCTCACTAGAAACATGCCGCTGTTCAATCTATGTAATAAAAATGAAATACTGTTAGTTGGTAAGTGCATCACTTGAGACGGGCTGGACTGATTTGGCCATCTTTTGGTACAATTATATTCAGTAATAACTAATACTATTCTTATATGCTGTGTTACAGGAGCATCAAGACTTGCTCCAACAAGTGGGTAAACACGAAGAGAAGATGATGAAGAAAGAGGCGCATCTCCACAGAGTCACCACCGGCATGTTCCGAAGAGTAACACAGGCAGAGAAAGAGGTATGTTTTATGAACGAAGAAGTTGAAGATTTCTTCAGAAAATAACCTTCATTATAGGTGCGGTTTTAACTAGTCGAGGGTTCTTTAGTAAAGAGAAAAGTTCATTTCAGTATTAGTTTTTCACTGAAAATATTTTTACAAATTGTTGCGCGGTTTCAAAATATGTAATAACTTTCTAATATCCTAATATCTGATATATTATCCCGATTGAAGTTGAGAACTAATAAATTAATTATTAATTATTATTGTTATTATTAGAGAACTATTGTGGTCCACAATAGGTCTTAGTAGCACTAAATACCATGTTATTCCATAAACAAATATGAATTTCAAATCTATTCTTTTAAATCTTATCTCTTTATCAGTAAGTAGCTTCAGTTGCAGTTTATCTCGTATGCAACTCACTAGCTATTTTCTGCGAAGATGAATCATCTCGACATTCAAACACTTTTATTAATTGTGATTTCATGTTTTTTTTTAACTTAAATATTTTTAGTAAGCTGCCATGCCATAACAACCTCTAATCGGGAACCAAAATGCCAACCCAACTTTATTGCTCTCACTTGATTTAAAAAATTCCACTATATTAATCTCTCCAGAACCAATGGCGCGAAGAGATGAGCTCCGGCCTCCCCCAGCCTCACAACCCAGCCGAAGACCCGGACACAGACACGGACAACGAATACAAGTCCGTGAACCCTCCGGTGAAGAATAAGAAGAAAGACCACAAGACTCGGAGGAAGCAGAAGGAACGGCTGGTGGAGAAGGAACGGTTGAAGAGGCTGAAGGTTGATAAGCAGAAGATTACGGATCTTTATAAGTGAGTATTTAAGCTTAGTTTATTTAGGGCTGACTTTACCAAAGTCAGATATCTTTTATCCATGGAATAATATTGACATCTGACAGTTCTAGTATGGAAAATCTGTCATAAATTCAGAATTTATTCTCAATATAAGACTTATTCTATGTATAAAAGTTTGGTGAAATGCGCCCTTAATGGTATAAATTAAACCAATACCTAATTATTATTTTTTTTGGGAATACCCGAGTGGCAATCCTACTTTTATGTTTCTGATAGCCCATTGAATTTTAATCCATTGTAAAATCTCTGGATGTGTGATTTAATTGGCTGTTCTTATTTCGATTAAGAAACCACAGCAGATGACACAAGTTTGACAATGTTTTAGTTAGTTTTTATGTTGATAAGTCTTTAAGAAACTTAGTGTAAAGAAACTTTGTCACCTAGCGGGCAGCCCTGACACCTATTTTTTTTTTGTAGCAGATTTTTTCTACTCTTCGTGTGAAAATAATTATAGTGTAGTAAACAAGTGTAGTGAAAATAAGTTCAGCATTCGCCCTCAGCGAGTGTGATCGGTTTTATGGAATCAATTGAATGATGTTCAGATTTTGGGAGTTCTGATTGCTAACAACTCACTGTTCAATAATGCTCTATGTCTGATTTGGCTAAAGACACAATGTGTAAAGCATGTACCTATGTCCTTTTCAACACTATGTCTATAAAGAAATAATCTTTTTTTCCAGACTACGTAAACTCCAGTCCTCAATAAAGACCCGCGAGCAGAAGCAAGCAGACGAGCGCACCAAGCGAGCAGAGAAGCGCGCGACTACGGAGGCGACCGCGCTGCCCACGCTCAGCGCGCACAAGACGCCCGTTAAGGAACCCGACTTTGTGGACCCCAAGCAGCTAACTGGGGATCTGAGGAATATTCAGTCTACTAGTAAGTAAAAACAAATAATCTTATAATAAATGATTTTATTTCTGTAAGGAGGATTGTACAAACACTTTTACACGTCAATCATATTTTTTAAAAGTAGATGAGGTCGGCGTTTCCTACCTGACTACTCTGAGAAGAAAAGCCGAAACAAACTCGGAGGTCACAGTCTCTTTTAAAATACATAAACTTGGTCAGATCATATGACGACCATGTGGATTGGTGTCTGAAACGGTATTTTGAGGGACAAACCACACAAATTGAGTGGACCTGTTGCAATAAATAATTACAATAATAATGTTTTTATAGTTGCCATTACTTAAGAAAATGGCAAGTAAGGACTTTCTATTTTGTATCACTAAGCAAATGTACGATCGTGAAAAAACAGTTTTTTTTCGACACTGATCGGGAATATTCTGGAAAATATACTTCGGTTTCTTGCTTGTTCTTTGTAAATTTACAATATCCAAGCGAACCACAATTTAAATAGTATTTGGAAGTGTTCATATACTTAGTCCCTTATTTCAGTACTAGCATCAAAATCGCAATAGCGATTAGTCATAGATTTCTCATTTCGTTCCTATGCGGCAGTAACATAGTTATCATCAGTAGAACAGTCATCGACATAAACAATACACAAATCTAAACCCTACGTTACTAAACATAAAGTCCAATTTTCCAGCAAACCCCCTCCGAGACCGTTTCGAGTCCCTCCAGCGCCGCGGCGCCCTCGCAGCTTCCAAGATAATGATGAAGAAGAAGAGGAAACTGAAGAGCTACTTCAAAGCAGGTCACAAAGTCACTGAGAAAGATATCGAGAAATACGTCACCAGGAATGTAGGTAAAAAGTGATCTTATTGTCCTTGCTGTTAGGTCGGGTTTGCCTTGTATGATAAGGAGTGGACAATGTAATTAATGTGCATTTAGTACGTTAATAAAAAGTTATTTAACGATTTTGATAGTTTGATTTATTTTTACTAATTAGTTAGTAGTAGTAAAAAAAGAAAATGTCCTGCAGGTCTGCTAGCTTCGTGTGACAGGTCGTTGAGCTCACTAAAATATGGTTGAGCTACACGATGACTGATGCATGCGTGCTGTCTGTTAGGACAGGTCAACTCAAAGCTGCAATGTCTCTTTCATCAGAAGGCCCTTCCAGACATGGCCCTGCATTGTTAGACTCCCATAAAATCCTAATTATACAATGTTTGGACGTTAAAAGATAAAATGACCTCTGAGTTTGTTTCGGCATTTCTTGTCGGGGATCAGGCAGCTAGGAAATGCCGCCGCAATCTAGTTTTTAAAATATTGACGTATAAGTGTCCTAAAAGATCTAGTTACATAAATAAACATTTCCTTTCATTTCATAGTAGTTGCTTGGTACAATACTTTTAAGATTGAAATTACCTACTTTAGTATCTTAGAAGCATTCAATATTTATAATTTATGAAGTGAAAACTTCTTTAGGAGCACTTTGCGCTCCTTCAGAACAGTGAACCTTCACGCTCGGGTCGGTGACGCTGAATCGTGTATACTCGGCTCCAGTCGTAAGTTTTCCAGTTCTTTCGTGTAGTTATAAGCAGACACCATCTTTTTTATAAGGTTCACCGTCAAATTAATTATTGCGTTAGAGGGTTTTGAAAAAAAAAAAAAACCAAAAATTATTTTTATACAAAAAATTTACTAAAAAAATATCTAACATATAATACATCTAGAAATAGTCCACTTACGAATATATTACAGAGAAATCGTGGCAGTGTAACGAGTATAAAAATCTAACGTAAACATAGTTATGTAGGTAACTCAGTATATAAACCTAGGATGTTTCCTTAAAAATAGGAAAATTAAACATTACAATCGCTTATAAATAGAATACTATGCGTTAGTCTATGTAGTCGAATTTTTTCAATAACAAAACGTAATAAGTTAACTAGGTTACAAACTAGGGTGGCTGTGTTGAGCAATATGCACATAATATTATGTTGAATATTGTTTGTTATCTATACTAATGTTATAAAGAGGTAAAATTTGTGAGTTTTTATTTAGCGGGTAATCGCCGAAACTATTCATCCGATTTCAAAAATTCTTAACTGATAGAAAGCTACACTATTGCCTAGTGTCATAGCATGTGTTTTATGGTGGAACGGAGTCGCGGGCAGAAGCTAGTTGGCACTAATTACATTATGAGTCTAGTAATAAACTTTTAGGCATCTCTGCCTGTTTTGTTTCGTAAAGGTATCTTTTGGAAACATAGCGTGTCAAAATGCGTTGTTAATTTAGAAACACAATGCATTCTATTTCTCAAAAACATATAGTTTACTTAGGATAGTTTTTCCTATCATTGTAATTTTCAGGCGTTAGAAAGATTTTCAAACATCTATATTCTTATGTATATATATTCTTCATGTAATTTTCACATGAAATTACATGATGTGTAATTTCATGTAATTTCAACGCATTGAAGTTTACTAAATGTAATATTAAATTTTACATCGTGTTATGTGCATATTGACCTAACAGCCAGTTTAGAATCATCATAATTTTCAAACACCTGAAAATACTGATGCTCTCAAATGTCGGCTGAAAACAAATAGGTTCTATCTACATAATCACATTTACACGTTTATATTTAGGGTTTGAAATTGTTTATATTGCAACGTTCTGTTTGTAACTTTCTCTTGTAAAACTAATTATTTGTTAAAATTTTTATTTACATATGGCGGACATAATGCCACTTGCCAGTATCGTCGGTAAATCTTTTGGTAGTCTTATTTGTTGCCAATTCCTGATATGGTTCAAAAGCTATTTGTGTCTTGCACTCTTTGTCAAGCCTAGGAATTCCTTTATCCATGTTAATAATTAATTATGAAAGATTTCTGTTTTGCATAATTATTCATCATTTGCAAATTTTTGGCCCACCCTTTATCTAAATTGTTCTAGTGCTCATTCTTGATTAATTAAACTGTTGATAATATTTACTACGCAAAAAATATCTCATCATTTTTAAATCTGTTAACCCTACCACACAATTACGCTTTGAATTTACAAGATAAGTTACAAATCAGAACGCTCATCTATCTAAAAACATCAAATTCGATGTAGAAAATAAAAAATGTCGCACTGGACTCAACCCTAAATATAAAAACAGAATCCTTACGTGTCTAGAACATTCTCAACCCCACCTCGCCGCGATAGAATACAGCGACCTTAATAATTCTAAGGCCCTGGTATCGGACGTGGCTTTGCCGTCACTGGACGCTGCAACCCTGGCTTCAGCTATAGGAGAATCTATAAAAGGTACTTTAGTAGTTGTTTTTGGTTCGACAGGAGTTGTTCTGACGTGGAATTTCTTAACACCTCTTCGACTGGCAGTGTTGCTACTGGTTCTAAGTGGACTGAAAGTTGTAGCTGACGTTTCTAGATCTTCAGTTGTTTTTACACTTTCTGTTGTTGCTGTTGTTGTTGTGCTGCTGATATGTGCTGCGTTTGATAGAGAATTGATTGCGCTAGGATCGAAGTTCAGACTTTTACCTCTCCTGTCTCCTCTTGGCCTTTCTATTCTATCTGTTCTTCTGTGTACATTTCTGTCAGCTTCTGTGGTTGTTAGTTCAGCTATCTCTTCTTCTTTAGCGATATCTTCCATATCTTTTTGTGAGACAGCCATCAAAGCTTCGAGTAAAGCTTTCTTTGACGCCTCAGCAGTAGTGTTATGATCATCATCGCACGTCTGTATCAGCAGCAGTATCAATCTCTTCACTGTCTTTGACTTCGTTTTCTTCATAACATTCATAAGTTTCTCAGCAGTGGTCGCGTTCATGATTTCTTTCGCTTTTTCTACTACTGTGTCGGTTATTGTTGTTAGATCTTGAGCGGGTTCAGTAGAAGAATCTCTTAGCAGCCTACCTTGTCTTTCGAAATCCTTTGTCTCATGTGTGGATACTTCGAAAGCGACGGTAGGTGAAGCAGTTTGTTCTGTAGCTACGTACTCAGTGGGAGTTGTTGCTGTGTTGGGAATGTACGTATTCTCTGATAATCCTTGATTCTGGTCTGGAGCAGTCGGACTCAAGCCATCGTTGAGCGTTATAGGGTCTATAACAGTACTTTGCCAGTTTCCGTAAGTGCTCGACCAAGCTAATTGGTTCGTCGTCTTCTCGCTGTCTGGAGATGTGAATACTGTGTCGGGAACCGTCGGCGTGGTTGTTAGCATATCTACCTCTGTCACTCTTGAGGTTGTAGTCGGCTGCGTTGTAGTTTGTACAGTTGTCAGATCCTCATCAGGTATTGTAGGAGCTTCAAGATCCTCAGCGGGTTTCTTGATGGGTTCTGCGTCAAAGGTTATCTGTTTTCCGTGACGAATGCTGTTGCCTTGTGGCGCAGCAAACGATTGACTGTGAGCTCTTTGTAATTCTTCCTCATTCTCTAATTCAACACTTTCCGTCTCAGTGAAATAGACTGAAGTGGTAGAAGGAATTGCTGTAGTGGTCCTAATCTTCTTGCTTTCAAAGTCGCTGACGGATGTCGACACTGATGGGTCAATACCCCAAGCAGTTGGCAAGTTAGTAGCTTCAACGTACTCACTCAAAGGTTTACCTTCAGTAGACACAGCATTTGTTCCATAAGGAGAATCATTTAGAGTCAAAGCATTGTTCTGGAATCCGCCATATTTGTGGATCGAGTAATCGCTTTCTGTCGTAGTTGCAGCTTCATTGTTAATGCTTGAGAGTGTATTGATGTTTACGGCGACAGTGTTGGTATATGAAGGTGTGGTAGCAGCGGGAGTAGACGGCGATGTGTATGAAGCCGATATTCTTCCACAGCATCTGAATGGATTTCTTGCAGTAGTGGATAAAGAACTGTATGCAGCTGATGATGCATATTCTGACACTGGTCTAGGAGTAGTAGTTGTTGTTTCTTCTGTTACTGGGTAACTTGTAGGCACACCTAAAGACTTCGGTTCTCGGACATTATTCGATAGTGGCGGTACTACTTTGTGATCATCAGAGAAGCCTAAGATTTCATCGTCTTCTTCGTTGACTGTTGTTGTTGGTTCTGTATTGATGGATTCTTCTGTAGTTGTTAACAAATCGCCGAATGATGGGTGGGTTGGTCTGATATCGGATAGAACTTTCCTGAATTGTACTGGATCTTGGAGGTACGCAGATAATGCATGTGTAAATACTTGAGCTAGCTCCCTGATTTGCGGAGAAGTAGCAATGGGGTTTTGGCTCTGCTGAACAGATAAATCCTCAGCTAATTCGTTGTAGGTTCCATTAGGATCTTCTCTAATTTCCTCCAATAACTCTGCGTTAATCATTTGATGTCCAAAGAGGTTGCTGTATTTGTTAATAGTTTGACGGCTGAATAGAGCTGGGAGTACTTCTTCCATTGCCTCGTAATCATCAAAGATAGGTGTGACTGTCTCATTTTCCTCAGGAGTCGGGGTGGTTGACAAATTGTCTAAAGCTGTCGCGTAATAGATTGCCAAGCTATGTAATGTCTTGGGAGTTAGTGATGGTGGGACGACTAAACCTGGCCTATTGGGCTGATCTCCAAAGTATCTGTCAGTCATCGTCGTTGGTACAGTAGGCTCAGTGGGTCCCGTAGGTCCGTACCTATCCAGGTTCAGCTTCCTCATGAGTCTCTCGCGACGTTCTTGGTAAGAAGGTTCTGTGGTCACCTGGTTTGCTTGGTTAGTGCTAGAGTATACGCCATATCTGTCAGATGATGTGGTTTGAGTGAAAACATCAGCTCTTGTCGTGTGAGGGATCTTAGTAGCCGATTCGAAACTATCCTTCGTGTCAATAGTCACTCTTTTTTGTTTTTCGACATAGTCGCTTCTCGCTGTTACTTGTGGTACTGGTTTTTCTGTAGTAGTTGTCGTTGTTGTTAGAGTCTTGTTTTTCTCTTTTTGAAGGAATCCTTTCAGTAGAGATACTCCAGGTCTGGTATAAGGTTCTTGCTTTTCAATGATCGTGGAATAACTTTTGGTGTATGGTACCAATGTTGGCCGTTTGGTTGTTGGCTCAGGAGTCGACGGAGGCGAATGTTTGTCACGAATATCGTATAGTGTCGTCAAGTTTGGATTGCTCTTTGCTTTAGGTTTAACAGGAACGTTTGGTGTGTAAACCGGGTACGGCCTGTAGGCCTTGTTATGGAAATCTTGGAGGTACTGCCTGTTATTGTTGTTTGCAAACGCTGCAGTTTCTGCCGCGACTTGCATCTCCTTGAAACTATAGTCCGGAGTATTCCTGTATACAGGAGATTCGGTGAAAGTAGGTTGTGTGGACCTCGCAGGCACATTACCAAAGTTAGTTGAGATCAGTTGAACTAAATTCTTCCTCCGTTGTTCAAAGGCAGTTGTGGCGGCAGTTCTTTGCGTTGGGTTAAAGTTGTCAGTAAACAAGGCTTGGTATGTCTTCACAGTCGCTTTAGGGATCTCGGTCTGTCTCTGTCTGCTTCTGAGCAGTCGTTCAGTCGTGCTGGGCACATTGACTGGCGTGCGTCTGGACTCTGCCCTGATGTTGGTGTCAGCGCCGATTTGTTGAAGGTCCTGGTTCTTGCTAAGGCTTTGTGTGACCTTCTGGCTCTTCTTCTGTTCGTTGGAGTAGTACTCGGCGCTGGACTCGTAGAGGGCGGGGGCAGAGGCGCAGTCCACCTTGAACCACCAATCACATATGAGGTGCGACTGGCTGAAGATGGTGCCGTTCGGACAAAGGAACGAGATCTTGCGGGATGTGTCGCATATGTGGAAAACCTGGAATTATGAAAGTGGGGTAAGTTAGAATAATTGTGCAGTGTGCTTTAAAGTTCACAAGTATTTCGTGAAGTAACGCCGAGTTTTTGGCAAGACAAAGTTGGTAATATTTTTAGAATTAATAAGAGTTAGCCCAAAATTATAGGCACCACGCAGTATAGCTCCCTTTATATGTGATATCCCATGAAAAACGCGCTGCGATGACTAAGATGATTATGCCAATGATTAATGGAAGGCTTCAGAAGCCCCGTTACCAGTTACCAGTGCAAGCTTCGATGCCGAAATGATTATTGATAATTATAAACGGAACTATACCTGGCAATCGGTCTCCAAGTCGGCATAGTATCCGGTGGGCACGTTCTTGCAGTTGAAGCCTGTGGGTGGGATGTTGGGGTACGCCGGGAAGTCCACACCAGACCTGCCAATCACACCTGGGAACGAAAGTATTTAATATTAGAAGTGCTCCCAACTTTACGAAGGGTAATGTGGGAAGTGGCGAAAACCTGCAACGCAAATGTGTTCTCGAAAAAGTTCAATTCTAGTTTGATTTTTTGGTAGCCTTTGCGGCCCAAGCCGGTGAAGGGTTGTAGCGTTACCTAAGTCCAAATCAGTGAATTACCTAGGTAAAAAACTCAGATATTCTCTGGAAAAATAGGCTTTGTCTGAGAAAGTGGGTACGTACGTACCGACTACTTTCTCAGACAAAGTCTAGATGTAGGCTTATAAACATTTTAGAATATTTGAATCACTTCGCCTGCAAGGATCATAAATCATTATCATTTCTTAGTATTGTCAATGTCAGCCTGTGGCAAAAACCAATTTTGTTCTGCAGACTTTTATGGAAGACTATTATTTTGATTGATCTCTGCTGAGATAGGGCTCCATGGTCGAAATTCGGTTTGGAGAAATATTATTACCTTGATACTCGACGACGTCCTCAGGCTGGTTGTCCGGGGGTATGAGCCTCTTCACCAGCGCCTTGCCTTCCGTATAGTGCTCAAATCCGGCTGCTCCCATAGCCTGGGCTATCTCCTGTAGACTCTCCACGCTTGGCGCGGGGGCGTATAGCTCGGTGTCCTTAAAAAGAAAATAAAGTGATTAAAACGTGGAGAATAAAAACTATAAAGTTCCCTCATGATGTGTCGTTGTCTTGAAATCTGAGCAAACAAATATAATGTTTGCGTGAAGTGGTTTAAAATCGAAAGAGGATATATTTCCGGTCATCCAACGTCAATAACTTGACTGGCAAAGGGGGAGGTCTTTCAGTCATTTACTCATAGGTATATAATACGAGAAAAAGTAAGTAGTTTAACTTTAAGGCAATTTAGTTAAAGCATGTAATTATAGTTACCTGTCGCCGTTGTGCTGTCCGGCGAGCTCCATCACAAGCGCCTGGAAAACAAAATAAAATATTGTCATTAACACAATATTAAAATAAACCTTTTATGCATCTGCCACCATATGTCATCTCGCAAAGGTTACGCCACCTTACTTTTATTAACTCTTGATTGACAACGACTATAAGCATTTGCATAAAACGTTACAGCTCATATTTTTCAAGAGCAGACGGGCAATTCCCATATATGTTAACTAACGGTCGCGTTTTAGGTGTTTATTTATAAACGATGATTAAATTTAATTGACGTTCAAATGTATGATTAAACAGTCGCTAGTCACTACTTAACTTGAAGCGCTTTGACCGATCCGGGAATCGAACCCAGGACCCCACGCTCAGCAGTCGTGCTTGCGACCACGAGACCCGGCTAGAGAGGCCCAAGGCTAGTGTCCGTTGAGATTGGCCGCCATGTCCGAAATACCGTCTGGAGGACTTTATTTAACTTTTAAGCAACGTTTATGAATAAAGGGGCTAATCTTAGTCTCAATCTGTCAAAAAATGCCATTGATTGTCACGGCATTTTAAATTACGCGAGTTGGCTTTTAGGATGTACCTACCTAAGTCCACAAAAACTACTTACAATACCACCTCTTTTCAATCGAGAACTCTGCAATCAATATCTTCTGAACTCCAACACATCTTTCACCACGTAACTTGACATTACCTAACGCGCCATTTTTACATCCGGCAGACGAGACCTCACATTGTCAGGGCCAGACTAATACATATAAATCCCACCTCCTTACAATAATACAATTAACTCAGTAATCGACATAAACGTTCACAACAAGACACCCGCACGTACCTATACCCACAGTTTGATATTAAAAACGTCCTTATTTCAAAGGAGCAAGAGGCGTTTTTACTTTTGAGGTGGTACCACTGATGTGTAGTTGGATTTACAAGTGTATGACAATGGAACCTGCTTTCTAATGTAAGTCGTGGTCGCTACGCAGGGATCTCGCGGTGATTCACGATTCACGGTATCCGATTAGGTGGTGGACATGAATGGTAGATTGGCGATTTGGCGATATACTCGCTGTTACGTAGTTAATGCGTAGATAGATCAAAAATTATTAGAATTTGTTTCTAAGACCAGAAATTATTTAAAGTTTTCATCACTCTCCTGCCCTGATCCCAATAATTTATTTGAGGTCAACGCAACATGTCTTTTCCTTCCATACTTCTCTATTAGTTGACATCTCAGTAGTATCTCCCTTTTTAGCCATGTCATCTTTCACATGGTCCATGCATCCTTACGTTGGTCTTCCTCTACTCGTCTTCTTCCACATTCATTTTAAAAACTTTCCTCATTCCTCCGCATCACTAGCCCATACCATGACAACCGATTTCCACATAACTTTCCATTCACCGATATTCATACTTACATAATATTAAAGTAACTTTGTCTGCGTGTGACTTTTTCACGCCTAAACCACTGAACGGATTTCGATAAAATTTTGCAAGGAGATAGATGGCATTCTGAGGAAGGACATAGGCTACTTTTTGTGTATCGGTAGCCGTAAGTTCCCGTGAGATAGTTCCCGACGTCCATGCGGGTGAACTCGCGGCCAGAAGCTAGTTAATAACATAGCTGTCTTTAAAGCAGGTCTAAGTACAACTTTTTAAGCTGTCCAGTCAAGGTAAAATATGGTTACTATTCAAGATGTAACTTTTTAAATTATTTTGCTTCACGCTCAGTCAATTTAATGTCGATACCGAAGCAAGTCCGTTCTTTTCTTAAATATGAGCTATCTTGTGGAAAAACATTTTAAGTTAGTACTGAAGCATAACATTCAGTTGCCTTCGTTTTAAATCCGCTGACCCAACCTCACTATAACCACAACCTAACATCGCATAGCGCACTAACTAGAGAGTGAAAGTATCGATGTTATCGATGACTCGCAGAACACGTGAATAGAGATGTACCGCAAATCGATATGTAACACAATAGTGGAGCCCGTAATAGTGGGCGTTCATTTGTTTTAAATTCAAAGTTGTTAATGATTGAAGAAAGCTTTTTATGTCTGGGAATTGCCTTATAATATGTTGAAATCGGATTGAAATTGGTAAGCTGCTAAGACGAAGAAAAGGCTGTCATTAGGTTCGTTGTTGAATATGACAGTGACATGATAGGACACCATTACGCCTGGATACCTTGAAGAGCAGACCTGTATGTAGCTTCCACGCTACCTACTACACGTCGTTTTAAATTATAATATAATTTAAATGATGAGGAGGGACAGCGCCCTCGAGGTAGACCACTGCGAAGGTGGTGCGACGACGTGGTAACATTTGCATGGCCAACATAGCCAGAGGTCGCACAAGACGTGAGGTTTGGGAGAAAAAAAAGGGGCCTTTGCTCAACAGTGGGACTCAATGTAGGCTAACAAAAACGATGTTTTCATGTGTGTTGAAAAAAGTGAACGATTCCGAGCCTAAACATCCGGATGACCTAATGCACAGTAGCGGAGACGGGACTCAATTAGTAAGTGCTAAGTGACAACTGCAGTTCACAGAGAGTGCGCTGAACATCTCATGCATGGTTGCGTGCTAAAATTAAGCATATTTTTATTTTCTATCGGCTTACTAACATAGCATAAACATTAAACGTTTTATAGTAAAAGTTTATAATATTCTATTATTTAAGATTACTATGAACTAAAATCGAACCCGTTAAGAAGGAGCACAATGTTCTTTCTAAACACTTTATGCTAACGGGATGTTTTATTTAAAAAAGTGTTCTTATCACGATATTAGTTGAGTTCTTAAGTAAAGAACACGAACAGAAAAAAGAAACTCTGAAGCGACACCTTACACCGCATAATGCTCGTTTAATCTCTATATGAGAAGTTGCATTTGCCCCGCAGTGGGACTGTATCTAACTTGCTGCATCGTATTATTCATGGGTAGGTTTCCGATAATTAGCCTGAGAGGATAGGTGTTATATTATGACCTCTGCAGTTAGGGTCACAACAGGTACTGTTTATGGTAGCGGTAACTGATGATGCTAGTCTATCAATGCCTCTATTATGTACTTACTTGTCGCCATAATCCACACCTACACGATGTCTACATTCCTTGTACTTAGGGTTGACATAGCATACAATGTTCCCACTGCTGGGACACCGGCGCCTCTCTGTGAGAGGGAGTGGACCGTAGAGTCCACCACGCGGGTCCAGTGCGACATGGTTTGGATGGCACACGTCTTCGAATTTTTGGTTCTAGGGCAGGTTTATTCACAATGTTTTTCTTCACTGCTTTGAGGGCAGTGATGAAATAAATTACACAAAATAAAATGCCTACCACCTACCTAGTCATAAGTCAGCGCCGTAATCACGGGGTCGCCACTGCGCTATAAGATTGAAATACGATTGGCTTTTTAGGGTCTTTTTCTACGTTTTCAGTGCCTGAAAATCACTTCCCTTCCGTAATCAACTTATTTCACCTACTCGTTTATACCTACAGTGTATTGAGATGTTTAAGGACCAAATTATTGCAAAATGTTATACCAAACCAAGTCGGGCTTTCCTAGTATTTGATTGGACAACTTATACGAGCTTCAAATTGTGCTTTCACTGCTGAATATATTATAGTAAAACCTATCATTTTGAAAAGGTTAAAGAAAGGTGTGATTTAGCGCCCTCGCTTCGCCTATGACTTTATAAGGTAGTTAATATGCTAGCCTACAGCTGTGTCCATTTCTCTTATAAGTCATGTCGACTACTTTCGTATCCTCACCTCACGAGTTAAACGAGAAGTGCGTATAAGTACTATGGTGATAAACACTAGCCAATCAACAAGGTTGTTAGCGAACCTATGTAGTTGGTTTAAGGTTATATATACTTGTTGTTATATACTTGTTTTGTTTTTTTTTTTTGTTTGTTGGAGGAACCTTCAAAATGCGCCCGATCTTTGGGGATAAGATGGGAGAGTGTGGTATTCAGACCTCAATAAAACCATCCCGGTGATCACCATCAGCACATAGAACTTCGTCCTCATAAAAAACCACCCGGAACCCCTCTGCAACGCCTGTTAGGGCACATCCCAGAGGAGATTGTAAAGGGGTCTTCCAGTGTGCGAACTAATGTTTTGGATATATTAAAATAAATACAGACCAATATGATAGATACTCGTAACAAACCACTGAGATTGAAATAAAGCGATCTACTTACTTTAAAATAACTTTGTAAAAGTATGCAATATGTTATGTACATATATAATGGCTGTGGTTGAATGAAAGGTAAGAGGTATAAAAAGTTACAATTACTGAGACGTTCTAACAAAAGTTCGTGACATCTAACTATAAATGATTTTGACTTTCACTCACATAACCAAAATAATACCGGTCTACCTATGTTCTGAACATCCATTATTTTTAAATGGATAAGAGGCGTCTACGAATTGTCAATCGAACTTGTATTGCAATCAATCAATCAACAATATTAAGTAAGTATTATTTAATTGATTTTCGAGGTTTATTACGGCGAACGCAAAAACGGACTCGGTAAGTAAAGTCGAGGAAATTAATTGTTAAGAAAATTGTCTGCCAACTTATACTGTTCGTATGTGTTCGTATGGATTCTTTTGCATATGTGAAAAATTCAAGGCAGTAATATACATATATAACGAGATTAAAAGGAAAACTATCACAGCTAAGTAGGCTTTACAAGTTTACGAGTAATAATCGACCAACTTAAAGTTGCAATTGCAATGTATGGGAGAACATGATTTTCAACTACAATGTTAAGTGTTTTCTTGGGATAAATGCATTCCAACTACGGAACCCTTCATTGTGCGTGATCCGATATGCACATAGCCTGTTTTTGTAATTGTGAAGAAACTAATTGTAAAATTGACGAAAGCTGTGATTTGATTTGTGATACTGTAGAATAAGTTGATCTGGAATAAACATACGTCGTGTATTAATAAGAATTATCTTATTGTTAGTACTTTTTTCTTTCACTGTGATACCTCGATTTCGTCTGATAAAACGGGATTATAAAGTATAAAACTTTTCGGATGGAAACAAGAACGGGGGGAATCTGTACTAACCCGCAAATTGACGTAGGGTGTCAATTCGCTTAGCAATTAATGTTTATATATAAATGTTGATTAAATAATAAATAATTAACACTCTCTAATCATTACTTAACTTTAACCAACATTTATAAATAAAGGCGCTAATGTTTAGGAAACAGTTTAATGTAATGTTTAGGAATCCTTTTATAAAGTTGCATTGAAAAATCCAATTAAATTAGCGATGAATCATTAAGCCGATTGGTTGAAGCACTCCACATAGCATAACGATGTGCCGACAGTCCGATACAGATAACCGCACAATTTATGACCACTTGCGCAAGCGCAGGCTTTCGCTAGGTCGCTGTTAGGACTTGTTCACATGAACGTAAATGAAGGCCGGAAGTTTTTGGGACTGCTTTTTTATTATTCGACGTTCTAATAATTCTAACTGGCGGTTGCAGATCTTGATTCTTGACACGACTCAATATTTATATTTTTGAATTTTTTTCTTTGAATATTTTTTTCGACATCTGCTTATTAAAAACCTCATTCATTAATTCTCTGACAGACACAGCACAGTCTAAACCGCTGGGAAAAGCTGAGAAGCACGAAATTTTGCACAAGAGTTCCTTATACTCGTATAACGGAGGTGAGCACCAAGAAATGATTTATGAAAATTTATCCTCTAAAGGAGTTAAATAGGGAATGAAGGTTTGTATAGAGGTTCGTATTTTTGGAAAATCCGAAATCGGACCGAACACGGCTAGTAACGTTCTAAAAGCAATTGAATATTTCCAGCTTGCCACCCTAATGGATAAGAATGAATGGATGTTTGTGAATAAGAACATAAAACCTGAATCGTGATTAGATACATCAAATCATATTCATCTTTCCTACTTTGGTAAGGCACATTCCCATGGTGGCGATGATACAATATTCATTTTCGGCGCAAGTCTAAACAACGCCCTACAAATCCAGTCGTGAGAAGAAGCGTCGATCTGATCGACTATTACAATTAGAGCCTTCAGCAGTACATCGATTGTTTAAAAACTTATCGTGCACTTCTTATATTTATTGCTATAGGCTGTGGTTATAAACCTTGAACCCGGGTTTAAACCTGAGAGTATGGCGATTATCGTCTTGAGTACGTAGTTAATGTTTTTAGGATGATTCTTTAATATCGGTATGTTGTGTGAACGACCTAACATTTGAAATAAATTGTAATAATATCGGGCTGTAATTGTCTCTTTGCTATGCAAGATCTATATGAACACAGAAAATTAGAATGTTAACCTAGATGATTGCGTGTTTGCGATTTCGGACTTAATGGTCCGATGACCAATGGACCATCGAGGATAACTCTCGATGTTACATTTTATTATGAACCAGTCATTTCTAAAGTAAAAAGTATATATTTCTTGAGGAAAGTAAGAAAAATATGTAGTATTATTTATTTAACAACATTTATGTAAGGTTTCCTGTGGCAATTACAATGTTGGTAGAAATTATCATCAAACGGAATATTGGGTATGATTATAATTTCTACCAAACGCAGTGGAATTTTTGTGACAGGATAGACAGTCCAATGATGCGGCAATGGATGACCACTCATCGTGCGTCATTCCAATATTTAAAATAAGTTGTTTTACTGTACTTTTTGTGTTTTCGTGTATGCATGTATGTTTTGTGTATACAGCGTGTAACGGAAGGGGGGTATGAACCCTGAAGGAGGTGAATGTGCTCATGAAACTCAACTACTTTCCCCAAAGAACATAGGTCGAAATATGAAAAAAAAATTTGGCCCTCCCATAGTAAATCAATCAGCTGTTAGTCAGTTTTGTAAGGGAGGGCCAAATTTTTTTTTCATATTTCGACCTATGTTCTTTGGGGAAAGTTGTTGAGTTTCATGAGCACATTCACCTCCTTCAGGGTTCATACCCCCTTCCGTTACACGCTGTATAATTGTAAAGTGTGTTGTTTATGGACTTATGGTCTGTAATAAATTTATTATTATTATGATTATTATTTATACAACGTGTAACGTTAAATGCGCAAAACCTCAGACACCCCAACTGATTTTTAATTCAATTGACCTATTTCAAAGAGAAATTAAGTCATTAAAAAAATTGTAAAGGTTGTAAGGTAGTTTTACTGGCCATTCTGATCGTTTCTTGCGTCTGCGACGACGCTTTATCGAGGGAGGAGTCGTCACCGGGCCGCTGCGCCGCGCTGAGCTTGGCTTGCTTGACCTATTAATATATAGACACGGCAACGTTTTTAATGAAGATTTTTTGAAAACTGTGACCTATATGAAAAAGTGGTTCAATTAATTCTGCTCGTTATTCTGATCAAACTATTTTCGGGTTTTGCGCATTTAACGTTACACGTTGTATAGCAAAAGCAAAAGGGCGGGCGGACGGCGGGCGATAAAATGGCGTCTAATCAATACGTTGCCAATATAAAAATGCAGTGTGACCATATTTTATGCAAAATAAAGCTATTCTATTCTAAAATACCTACGCTTTATCGCAGACGGCGTTCTACAGTTTTACCTTACCCCCATGGGAAGAAGACGTGAGTATGTATAATCTTTATTTTAAGTGCTACAGACGGGGTTCGAACTTTTAACCTCTTGCTAATAGCCAGCTCGTCACCCAAGCCTTTGTGGCTACTGAGTACTGCCCCTTAAATGCTTCTACACGGAGAGAAAAATCTTAGAAAAATGGCTGTGTTGTCTCATAATCTGAGTGCATTTGAGTGAGATATCCACGGTAAAAATTTCTATGCTGCACAGTAAAATTTATGGGACAAATACTGAATTTTTTCCAATCTCCCTTAGAAAATTGTTTGTAGATGTCACTTGCAATCACTATACTGACGAGCACGGTAATTTTTCTAAGAATATTCTCTCCGTGTATGATCACCATATTCTTACTAGCAGGAACCATTGCATACATCAGCATGGCCCACGATACCCCATCGAGGTCAAAGGTGACTAAACTTCGGCCCCGGCCTGACATCAACTACACATAGGTTTCAGCAAGTTGACGACGTTTACTTACTTCCTAGAGTTCCTAGAGATATGCGACACAGACAGACAGACGCTCGGTTACATCGCGGTCGGCCATAACTTGACAATACCGCAGACCGCACGCTTAAATGTCACAGTTCCTATATTACTGGAGATAGTGCTTTATGTAGGGTTGGCACACGGTGAATGTGGAAGAAGATTACACATTTTTATTTTTTATTTATTTCAACAAAAGAGTACACTGATGGCAATACACAGATCTTCTGCCAAACTGCAGGACAGTTTGTCGGCAGTGTTCTCGTGGACATAACTCTTTTTCTTAACACTATTATGTACTTAATTTATTTTAGATAATTATGTATATCATATCATAAGTATAATCCACCTGTAATGTTACCACTGCTGGGACACGGCCTCCTCCCGGTGAGTGAGCCGTAATGCACCACACTGGCCCAGTGCGGGTTGGTGAATCCACGTCATCGAATGTTTGGTTTCCTCATGATGTTTTTCCTTCATCGTTTTGAGAGCATCATCAGCCTAGCCTTTTCCCAACTATGTTGGAGTTGGCTTCCAGTCTAACCGGATGTAGCTGAATACCAGTATTTTACATGGAGCGACTGCTTATCTGACCTCCACAATCCAGTTACTGGGTAATACGATACCCCTTGGTAACCCGTAACGACTGTCAAAGATCCGCGAATGACAGCCGGGACACGGAGGCACGGAGGGGTCTCGGTATGTAAAGATGGTCACCCATCCACAGACCAACCGCGGCAAGCGTAGCTTAACCTGATCGATCGACTTGTGCGACTGTTATTATTTAGCCACGGACCCCTCTCATCGTTTCGAGAGCAGGTGGTGATGAATTAATTTACACAAATTAAAGCGCCCTACAAGTAGGTACTAGGTAGTAATTTCATAATATTATATATTACTTCATTATATATTATATTATTTCATAACTCCAAAAACACTACTGATTCGGGGGCATATAGTTTGTTTTTGTCCTCGAATTTTCGCAGCCCTTCGTTAGGCTTCGCGTAGATCATCTCATTTTGAATTTGTCTCGAATCTATTGCAAGTGAATTTACTGTAAAACATGTTTCAGATAGACATGCTCATCTGCCACTAAAGAGTTCCAGGCTCTGAATCATACCATTCGATTGATGCAATAGGACAGAAGATGGCGTGCAATATTTTTATAAAACAAAAAAGTCATATATTTATGTCACCCCACGGATTTGGAAGACCTCTAACCAGCATCCTGATTGACACAACACACAATTACTCCTAACTTGAATCATTTTGAAGCATATTGCTAATCCATTGCTCTATATGTTCCAAAAATGTGTCGCTCAACAATGTAAATAACGCAATGAATGTAGTTGCACTGTTAAAATTAAACTCTTTTGCTACTGAACAAGAAAACCAGATAACAATCCTTATATAACTATTCCAACCTAAGACCCTCAAAAACACCTAAAACAGTCGTTTCAATACTTAGCACACAGAAGAGCCAATCGATTCCGTGACAACCCCACAGCATTACGTAGGTAGAGTGTATTAGCAAAGTTGTATAACAAAATAATATGATGTCTGTCTATGCAGTTAAACGAGTATAATATCTGAAGACCGCCATATTGACTGTAACAATGGAATAGTGCCAGTAATAACTCCTTATGAGCTGTAATCTTTTGTAGAATATTAGATTCAATCTAGAACAGATGCGTGGGCTTTATCTGAATAAATTAGTAATCATTTGATCTGGTCTAGATATCAACTAATGTCTAGGTATTAAATAAATTGTAATAATGCTCTATGTTTCCGGTCTCTTATCCTATGAAAATTCATTAATTCCATACAAATTCCAAGCAGCCGGTCGATTCTGTAAAAGTCTCACCCTGAAATCATAAGTGAAGTGAGCTTGAAGTGAGCAGTGTCAATAGTGTTAATCCCTAACGACAGCTCACTTCCCGCTCACTTCACCAAGTTCTCACTGTGAGATTTTTACAGAATAGCACTGCTAATCTGTAAAAATCAAAAAATTATGGAGATTCATAGGCTTGCATAGAGCTTTTATCTCGGATTGAATACAGGGTGAGTTTTGAGGTACCTACTGAGGGAGTGAAGAGCGAAAACGTAAATGTTGAGATGAGAGAAGTGGCTATAAAGCTCAAACTATTTAGCTACTTATTAGCCTTTTTTAGAAAGCATGAGGATTATGCAAAAGTCTAACCGGGTGTAGTCGAATATCAGCATTTTCCACAGAACAACTGCCTATCTGACCTCCACAACCCAGTAACGGTGTAACGCGATACCCCTTTTTAAGACTGGAACTGGACAAATACAGCGATGATGAATCAAATATCCATATATGAATCACAAACTCCTCACATGACATTTAGCCTCATTATAACCTGACAGCTATATATTAAACCCTTGGACATAACAACAGGCTGTTAAGCTGTCAAGCGATGCGCACGCGACGCAGAGGTCGAGGCTAGCGACGCCTGTTGGCCTGTCAACGGGTTATCAAGTGATTTATAATATGGAGATTGTTTTTTCTTTTGTATGTTGTGGTCATAAATATGTTCTTTTGCGCAAGTACTTGACCTTAACAACCACACTTCACCATTTTTAGGGTTCCGTACGTCTGAATAAAAAACGGAACCCTTGTAGGATCACTCGTGTGTCCGTCTGTCCGTCCGTCACAGTCAATTATCTACGAATCTACTGGACCGATTAACTTGAAATTTGGTACACATATCAATTTCTGTGATCCAAACGCGGAGGTGTGACGTGAATAGACGAAATCTGTATTTGGGGGTCACTTTTGGGGGGCCAGATAGAAAATGAAAAAAAAAACAATAACCAACTGCATTGTGTGACATATCAAATGAAAGGGCTTGTTGTGAGGATTTCAAATATATTTTTTTGTAATTTTAAAATAATTAGTTTCCAAATTATTCAAGAAAATAGACGAAAATTGACCATTCCTCCCGTTATCTCCGAAACTACTGAGCCTAAAATTTTGAAAATGATAAAGACATTATTTTTATACTTATAGATTATGGGAAAACCTATAAGAAGTGCATGATATTAAAATAACATGGTAAATCACTCAATATTGTGCGTACTAACTTACATTTGCAGTTAGAATGTATCGGAGAACATGATTTTGAACTACAATGTTAAGTTTGTCCTTGGGATAAATTCATTCCAGCTACGGAACCCTTCATTGTGCGTGGTCCGTCACACACTTGGCCCGTTTTTTTTTTATTAAATATGAAGCTATATGCTTACCTCAATCCATTTCTAGCTACTTAACCCAGTTAGACCGACCGACCCATACATGATGGGTTTCGAGAAATAAAAAAATCTACCCTCATTATATGATTTTATTAAAACAATTGACATATATTTTTAGAGTTGTCAGTTAATGCCTGTTAGCTGTGCCGACAAGATAAGTAGTGAATTTTATCATTTGTAGTGTTTTTTTTGCAAGTGAAAACGTGTGTATTGGAAATTGGATGAGACGTCCTCAAAAAGGTAAGATTAGATATATTTATTATTATCTTTCTATAAATATAATATTAAAAATATAAGTATACAGACTGACCAACCGCATATTGTCAAAACGTATAATGAAAATATGGGAGGCGTTGATCGATCTGCCGGTCGATTCTGGAAAAATCTCACCGTGATAACTAAGGTGAAGTGAGATTAGAGTGAGCTGTGAGTCATACTGATGCTAGGGATTGACACTATTGACGACTCACTCCACGCTCACTACACCCAAGTTTTCAAGGTGAGATGGTTACAGAATCGCATGGCTGATCAGAACATAGGCCTATGCGCCGGACTTGCATCTGAGGCAAGAAGTGGTACTTTGCTTTATTTTGCCATAGTATTGATATGGCATTACAGAATTCATGGCAATTTTACCGTAGTAATAGTGGAGATCTCGATCACCTCAATTTTCGCAGGTCTGTTATTCTTGTAACATTTGGCCATTTTAGAATCTTCTAAACGATGTGAAAAGCGTGGGCCTTGTCCTGTACCAAAAAGCCACCTTGAAGATTCAAGATATATTATGATCAAAAGGGTCGTCTAATAAGTTATGTTACTAAGATTTTAAAATGCAAATTATGCAAAAAAAAAAAATTATATTGGCGTAAAGTGTAACATAGATTTAAATCCCGTGTAACACACATTTAAAAGCAGTGTCACATAAATTAAGAATGTTTTTTCAATTACCATACCGCATAAAAAACATTTTCAAAAATGTCTTAAAAATTAAAAGTAATATGAGTATAAAAATTTGAATTCATTTGATTCAATAAAAAAATGTTTTATTTATGGTTTCATTTATTATTAAAAGCATATTAGTAAAAAGGCAGGTTGTGCCGACCGACCCATATATGGGACATGATACTCCAGCTTTTCCGGCACCTGAAGATTTTTTTTTTTATTTTTCCTAAGATGCTGGGGCTGTATAAGGACTTATATATAAAAATCACAACACTCTAAGATAAAAAAAGAGTTTCAGGTTTATCTGGGTTTAGAATAAATGTAATTATGGAAACATAAACGCCTTTCACTATCTGTGCACTGTCACTGCTGTAGCCCTTTAACGTGACCTCCATTTTAGATTTCAGATTACCTAATTTCTTAACTATAAACGTTTATAAAAGATATTTATCTTAAAAGCGAAAATGACCGTCATCAACGAAAATATTGATCTCTAAACTTCGATCGAACGCCGAAACTCGATCGATGCGTCTGCGCATAATTACTATGATCTAGACTTGTAATGGCGTTTCACAAGTTCCGTTGAAGCAACGTCGTTAAGATATGGTTCGACTATAATGTCGACATTGTCTTGCGCACGTTAACCAAATATAATTATTTATTAACCTTCGATTTGTTTTAAGATAAACATCTTAAGTTTTTTGAGTGGTAGTTAGTATTTAGGTGAAGGAAACTTTAAGGATTCAAATTGACTAATGGAAAAGTAATTATATCTTAATTTGTGGTGTAAGAGAATAATTGTTAAACGTTTAACTCTAGTGATATCGAAATAGCTTTTAGGGGTTGCTAAATATTAGGTGTCCCCGAAGGAGCTTTAACATAATAATTATGACACAAAACTAGAATAGACCTTGATCTTCCTGAAGTTCTGAGTTTTCAAAAGATTGACAAATATATGTATAATGACTTACATATCATAATCAGCGTGAATAACAATGTTGTCTTCATCATGCCGGCTCCTAAACAACCCCGTCTCCACCGCATGACAGTTCTGAAACAAACAATAAAAAAACGTGTTAATACCTTGCCTTTTTTACAGCCCGTTGAGCTGTCGGATTTTATGGGATGAGTAGCAGGGCCGTGCCCTTTGAAAAATTGTCAAAGAAACAGACAGAGACACATATCTACTCATAGTCACGGATGACAGCCTCGATTTCGATTTATATATTTTTTATTTTATTTAGGAATTTATATAATCACTTACAACTGTATATTACAAACAAATATGGCTCTTCTTATGTACTTCTCTAACTCAAAAGTCAGAAGAAGAAAAGACAGACTAGGTTGTTCTGCTAGAATGGTGGTTGACTGGTAAGAACAAAGAACTTTTCAAAAATGTTATTTTGATACTGAGACTGCCAAGGCTCTCAAGCGATAGCTTGTTCAAGATAACTACAGATAGCAGTATCTCAGTCCATTCATACATATTCTGCGGTAAATTCCAAATAGGCAGTCCGGATAGAGTAAAAATTTACATGACCTCAATATTCAATCCAAACTTTCATCGTCTCTCATAATTCACGAGAGCAACCGGAACTTCCCGATCATACCACCTCGTCTAACGAGAGTCGGTGCGCATGCGCAACTATGACGTCACGGAGTCACGACTGACAGCGACATCTGTGATTTACTGGTGCACTACTTATACAGCGAGATTCTAAGTTCACATCCGTAGAACAATTTTTATCAATAATACAACTATAATAATTTTCTCAAAATGGTGCCTGAAAGCAGAAAAAGTTCTTTGAGTCAGAATCTCACAAAATGATCTGTCAAAAAGTAAAATCTCCCTAATGATTGTTGAAGATGTTTAAAGTTCTTTATCTGAGGCCCTAGTAATCGGGTCCCGTACGGTATATAGATAGAATTACCCTTGAACGATATAATTGTCTACAGAAAGCATGTTTCACCGTTGAAAGGTAACACGAAAAAACTATTAGTCGATACCATTATTTAGCGACAGCACGTTTCGCCGAATAATCCTATAGCATTTTGGTTTATTTTATTGCGTTCCACGAGTTCGTGCTAGCCCTACTGTCGTCCTGCAAAACGTAGGGGAAGACCAAAGAAATGTTGGAAGGATTATGTGAAAGATGATGTGGCCAGAAAGGGTAACTACTACTTAGCTGACAACAAAGAACATTTACGCACTGCATCCGCTCCGAATCCGAATTCGAGATCGGAGTTCCATCCGAATTGGAAATGTTGTAAATTCGGACCCTTGATACAAATCGTACTACGGGCATTTCGGACCGTCATTTCCGGACCGGCTTCGAATCGGATGCACTGAGAAAAAGCACTAATAGAAATTTAGGTGTCACAGATGGATTGTAGAATCCGCTGTTTTACAAAACAACAACAACAACAACAACAACAACAACTGAACAACGTTCAGCGGTTTTCCATAATTACTGAACTTGAACACGCAGAATTGCATAAAAGTTTTGCATTCATCAATGCAGGGAGTCAACGATTAGTGGTTTTGTAAAACAGCCTGAAATGAAAAGTCAGATTGTATATTTTAGTTCTAAATTTGGTCGCTCGTGGATTTGTCTATCGTAACAGTAATAATGGCCTCCGAAACAGAAATAAATAAAACGAGTAATACGAGTAAAATGACCTTAACTCAAGTCTAGTAGTATCAGAGTTTTATGAACGACGCTCATCGTGACTGCAAATAAGCCGTTCTGCATTAGATCTAAACTTCGGTAGCAATTTTGTAAAACATAGCGCAATGACAATCCAGCTGAACGTTGTTCAGTTGTTTTACATAACGGAGCTGTTTTGTAAAATAACTAGCAGTTTTGTAAAACAGCGGATTGTACAATCCATCTGTATGTCACAGATGGATTGTACAATCCGCTGTTTTAATACAAATAAATAATTCACAAATTAGGATAAGTTGTTAGCGTGTTCGTTAGTATAAGTTCATCTCCACTTAAATATTGTGTTGTTATTTTCAATATTTAATCTATACCTATTTTTTAAAATTTCTTCTATCTATTTTTTAAAGTAGGTACGCGTAAATCAAACACATTTCCATGTGATCTTAACACTATAATATTTCGTTATCTAAGTAACGTTTCCATAACCTTACATTCCGATACGTCTGGGTGACGTGTAGTTAATTACCTGTTATCTCACCTCGCTGATGACACTATTACATAAAGTTATCATATCATCGGCTGTACTGTACCTGTAGTTGACGAGTTCCGGTGTTGGACATGTAAATATGTAGTTACTTAGTGGTTTTTGTAGAGCTTTTCCAGAGTATTTAAAGCGTTTAAGTACGTAGTTGGTACTAAAAGAACGCCTTTCCTTATCACGTTTTATGTAACTATTAATACTCGTACGTTAAAAGGAATAAATAAGTGACCGATTTATGTTTTAGCAGCTTTTCGAAAACATTTCTGTTGTTTTGAATTATGTTTATCCGTGTTTTCATCTGTCTACAAACGTCTACTGCGAGCATTTAAGGTTACACATTTGAACCCCACTGTATAAAATAACGTTTCATAGCCATTAACTATTCCTGTTCGCAGTCACTACGGTATTTAGAATAGCTATAATCATTATCCTTGACTTACAATTTCTCAGTTCCAAAGTGTGAAAGATTAAATTGTTGTCTGTTATCAGTTTGTAGATGAGTCCGTGAGTCGCCTGAATAACGACAGTCGCTAAAAGAAAAGCCTATTCGCCGAATTAAACCAACTGACAGTTATTCTAAATTAAACTAAAACCATTGAACTAAAACAAAATATAATTATTTGCGCAAAACCGTAACATATTATAAACAATCATTTAAATCAATCTACTCACTATTAAAACTTACTGTAAAACACTCAAAACGTGAAGGAAATCCGCTAGCTACTGCGCACGCGCTGTTCCGGAAGTCGTGACACAAGATGGCCACGCTTCCGGACGCCATTGTTGCTATGCCAATTAATAGCAACAGGTCACTTTCCAACGACTTTTGAACTTGTTTTATAGATTTTCCTGGAGTTGGACGCGGAATGGTAGGTATGCTAATGATTTGAAGTCATGTTGGAAAGGTAAACGACTGTAAACTGACTATAAACTGTTTATTAGATAGTAAACTCAGTCATCGTAAGTAAGTGGTGTGTGGAAATGTATAATTATAATTTTTATGATATAAAAGTCATTGGCAAGCACTGAAATGATAGATTGTATACTTTGATAACATTATATAATAAGTATTTGCTGCATGAATTAAACGGCTAGTAGGTACTGAAAAGTATGATCAAACTTCAATATTTATAAAATAATGAGAAAGTATTTCTGACTTGAAAACATGTAGGTAGTCTAATTACTTTTTAAACCAACTGCACTTTTAACTTGGTAAAATACAGTCGGCTTATGCCTCTCTTTACTTGACTCCTGCATGTCGATTCTGTAAAAATCTCACCGTGAAAACTTGCGTGGAGTGAGCTGTCAGTGTCATCCCACTGATGCTAGGGATTGACCTAGTAAACATTTACAACCATAATCGACATTTTAGTCATATTTTTTATGCTAATTCTATTGATCATTTTACATAATTTTAAAGCTAGTATTTTAGTTGCCAAACATCGCTATATGGATTAGTCTTGGAAAAAAAAGAAAAAAATACAGTAAACTTCAGTCTGTCTTCAGATTCATTTTTCTAGAAAAGGAACCGTTCCTCACCATACATAACTAGCTAAATAAAAGTACCGTAGTTATAGCTATGTTCACCACTCTTGTTTATTTACATTTACAATCAATCGTTGCGCTTCGTAGATAGTTATCGTTCAATTGCCGGTACAGCCAAATACAAAGAGCATAACGAGGAGAATATTCTTCGCATTCATGTAGAAACTTTGGGAATACAACTTTTTCTCATACCGCTGGACTATCGTCTTTACCCTGTATGTATGAGATCACAAACTGTATGAGGTCGTAAATTAAGGCAAATCAAGTAAGAGAAATAAAGAGGGTGTCTGCTTGTGACCACTCGATAGAAATGGACACTTACGACTGAAGCCGAGTTTACCCGATTCAGCATCACTGCCTCGAGCATGACGACTCAGTTTCATTCGCTGTTCAGAAAGAGCGCAAAGTGCGCCTGAAAACTTTTCACTAAAGCTAAAGTTATGCTTTAGCTTTGCAGAGCGCCGTCTCTGTCACTCATACCTATGTGTCAGTCTCTTTCTAAAGAAAGTTAAGTAGGCAGAACTATAGTTTGCCTAATTTTCAGAACCATGAAAGCATTTTTGACATTCCGTTAGCTAAACAAAAATTGCTCTTTTATCGATCACCTCAAAGGTAACGTAGTGAAGTTAAACACTTATGCCCGCGACTATACTGCAAGGGAGATCAGATGACCTGCGCTCGTAAAAAATATGATGTCTACTGAATAATTAAGCTGATCGGACCTTAGCTAGTGGTCCAAGTGGTGAAGTTAAGATCAAATCAGAAGATTCCATTATCTTTTTTTTATTAAATAGGTTAATTCATGAGTACTTAAATAGAATTCATAACAAATAAAAAAATAAAGCAGAAATTGTTTAGGCGCATTTTGAAACTCTTGATCCAGAAATTAATTACCAAAGCTAGATTTTCGTGACTTAAAACGAAAATGTGCATAAGTTTATGACCAATGTCGCAATAGTGAGCATTTTTGAGAGCTAATAACTAATAGTCGTGCAGTTCCGATCTAGATATCTTAAACGAAGTGACTTTTACCTTGTTAGCTGAAATACTTTCACACGACTTGCGTGTAGCATGTGTTTGTTTAGTAATCTAAGGTTTTAGTAAATAAACTTATATTGAATCAAGACATGTATTAGGTTCAAAACCAGACATAGTCTGACCAAGATTATGTCTGGACTTTAAAAGAGACTGTGACCTCTGAGTTTGTTTCGGGCTTTCTTCTCAGAGTAGTCAGATAGGAAACGCCGACCTCATCTAGTTTAAAAAAAAATATGATTGACATGTAAAAGTGTTTGTACAAACCTACTTACAGAAAATAAATCATTTATCATTATCATTTATAGAACAGGTTAGTCCACGATAGTTTTTTTTCGCTCATCTTTGTACACCCTAGTATGTTACAGAGGTACTTTTTTTTAATTTTGACTATATTCATTTTGTGAATCTAATCTACCTGTAACAACGATAAATCTTATAGAATATTCTATTCTTTGGTCGTGAACTCACTGTATGATAATCATCTTATGCACTTAATGGGTAGATTGGGAAAATCCTAGTCCTATCTGTCGTGATGACAGGATATGACGTTTATATACTGTCCTTAGTGTGTGATAATCATCATCATCATCATCATCACAGCCTGACTTCACCCACTGAGCATGGGCCTAAGTTTTATTGTGCCAATCTCATGTGTGTGCGTGTGTGACTCTCAATTTGAATCATTTTAAAACACATTGCTAATCCATTGCTCCATATGATCGAAAAGTGTGTCTGCTCAACAACGTAAATAACGCAATGAATGTAATTGAAATGTCAAAATGAAACCCATTGCTACTGATAGTGTGTTACGCAATTACCCCGCTGGTTCTACCTGCGATGGCAACAATATCGTCCGCCCATCTCGCCGCCGGACGACCGACTGCGACGGCGTGATAATACAATGATTTAAAAAAATTCAAATAAAAATTACTGTGGTAGGTAAGTAAAATGGTATGTTTCATTTCTGAAACATTCATTGTCTCACTATCCTCATTATAACTCCAAGCCATATTTCAAAACTTCCTAAACATGTCATAACACACTTTCAATAACGCTATCGCTACATCTTATATCTTGCATAGATGACTTCCTTCTCGGTATCGCGCGATCTCTTACGAAAGCCAACGTTTTCGTCTGCTTTTCCCATGCATTAGTCGCTTTCGTACGTCACGAGCCGATTGCGCCCGATTACGCCCGATCGTGGCCGAAGATAGGAAGGAGGCTGAGGGGCTAAGGGGCTAAAGTTTGTTATGAGTGGCTAATTGAGGTCGAGCGAGTAAGGGTTAAACAAATCGGAAGAGGTGAAATTAAGATGTTGTGTAAGGTCGTGGGTGTTGTTTTTTTTGTTTGTGGTTGTGAAGTGGTTACATGTTAATGTTTGTTGAAATGAAGAAGCTTTGAAATGACCTTGTTGTGTATGTTATATCATTCTTATGTCTTGGCTGGGAGACATCTTACCTTCTAGTATTCCGGTAAAACCCTTCGAACTGAGCGAATTATGCTGTGGTTATCGGCGATGACGGTCTTTTAAGGGGGCTCATATTTTTTTATTTAGCCTACACTGTCCTACTGCTGAGAAATGGCTTCCCCCAAATCCTTTAAGGGATCCCTTTCTAGAGCCACCTCGATCCAACCCTGGCGGTACGCGTCTAGGTCGTCTCGCCAACTCTTCCTGGGCCGGGCTCGGCGGCGCCGTCAATCCTCAGGCACCCATCGTGTGGAGACTGTTGCCCAGCGCGTGGAGACTTTAAAACACTCTTGCCCAGCGATCGCTGTGCATGTAGCTGATGTGACCTGCCCAATCCCATTTCAGCTCGGTCAAAGCGTTTATTTCAATTAACCCATTTACAGGCACACTTTTGAACTGTCAAGAAGTCGATCAGTCAGAAAATATGAAGCTAGTTGCAGTTCCGAAGTGTAGTAGATACCTACGGAGAAGAACGGGCAAGAAACTCCACGGACAATCTTTTAAATTATATTTTAATAAAAATATTAGTTACATCATTAATGTTGAATTTATATGTGAAAACGATGTAAAAAAAAACACGTACGCGTTAAAATTGTCCAGAGTACAGTACATAGTAACAAAACAACAATCCAAAAAAAAAACCTACATAGAGTGCGTTATACAGGGTGTAACGGAAGGGGGGTATCAACCCTGAAGGAGGTGAATGTGCTCATGAAACTTAACAACTTTCCCCAAAGAACATAGGTCGAAATATGAAAAAAAAATTTGGCCCTCCCATAGTAAATCAATCAGCTGGTAGTCAGTTTTGTAAGGGAGGGCCAAATATTTTTTTCATATTTCGACCTATGTTCTTTGGGGAAAGTTGTTGAGTTTCATGAGCACATTCACCTCCTTCAGGGTTGATACCCCCCTTCCGTTACACGCTGTATACAAGACTTGAATTTTGTCTCATTTAGTTGAAGAATGTGGGGACAGTGCCCCATAAAAAATGAGTCTACTTTTGCCTTCTGCTGCGCTGCGCTCTAATGCTTTTTGGCAAACCCCAAAGCGGTACTTTTGCGACTCGGTGAACGACCAGGTCTGAGCACCGTAAGCCAGGACGGGCAGGATACCAGGGTAAACCCAGAAAAAAACTAGGTTTCACCCGCGCCTCCTTGCCTACCTCAAACCAACCACACAAATTGTTTTGCCTTGTATTAATACAAATAACCATCAAATTTTTATCCTAATAGTATAAAAGTCATGAGCATATTACAAATCGAAAACACGTGAACATTAGAGGTTTGTTTTTTTATCGAGAAAATATTTTTGATTTCTGTTCCACAAAAAGTTTGGAAATATGCTGTACTCATATTATTTTTATTTTATGCCTTAGCCTTATCAATTCCATGAAAAACCAAGTTGGTTGCTTCGAGCTCTTAACAAAACTTTTATTTTCAAAACCGGTGTTGCGTCCTCGATTAAACTCGAATCACTAAAGTAATGGATCTAAATGATGGTTTGATTACTAGTTCATTCATTAGATAAAGCTATTTCGAATTGCTCGCTATTCTAAAATGTTGCAATCAAATTCATTTCGGTAGCTTCGTGCGTCAAGTTTATAAAACACTAGCTGTTGCCCACGCTTCGTCTGCTCTTTTTATAGACCAAATATCTTATAGGATGAATAGTAGCATAGATGTCCTTCTATATGTCTTTCAAAACGATCGGTTCAGTGGTTTAGGCGTGAAAAGGTAACAGACAGACAGACTGATTTACTTTCGCATTTAAAATATTATGTATGGAAGTATGGATCAATATTTACGGCAACAATTAAATATTGGCGGCAATTTGACGGCACGGTTGGCGCAGTGGTTAAGCGATTGACTGCTGCGCTGCGTGTCGCGGGTTCGATTCCCGCACGGAACAAATATTTGTATGACCTACGAGTAGTTGTTCCGGGTCTGGCTGTTTGTGTATGTGACTGTAAATATTTGTAAACGCATCCACAATACAGGAGAAATTCCTAGTGTGGGGCAACGTTTTTAATAATAAAAAAAAAAACATAATTTAAATGAGTATAGCGTACATGAGTGTGGTGTGTATGTGTCTGATGTGTGTGTGTGTGTGTGTGTATATAGGGTGACTGGTAATTAGTGATCGATACTTAAACACATGATTCTACTCATGACAAAAAACAACTTTTACTATAAGTATCGATCACTAATTACCAGTCACCCTATACAACGTGTAACATTAAATGGGCAAAACCTCAGACACCCCAACTGATTTTTAATTCAATTGACCTATTTCAGAGAGAAAATAAGTCATTCAAAAAATTGTAAAGGTTTTATGTGCTGTTTTAGTTTTACTGGCCATTCTGATCGTTTCTTGCGTCTGCGACGACGCTTTATCGAGGGAGGAGTCGTCAACGGGCCGCTGCGCCGCGCTGACATTGGGTTGCTTGACCTATTAATAAATAGACAGGGCAACGTTTTTAATAAAGATTTGTTGAAAAATGTGACTTATATTAAAAAGTGGTTCAATTAATTCTACTCGTTATTCTGATCAAACTATTTTCAGGTTTTGCCCATTTAACGTTACACGTTGTATATGAGTCTACTTATGAACCCAGTACGCTATTCTGCTATTATTTTCAACAACGAAGCGTATATTTTCCCATCATGTAAAGCCATTGTTGGGCCAGTTAATTAACCATATAAGGTTAAAGATAATAGGATATGATCATTCAAATTTACCAAGAGGTCAAGTCGAGATTCAAATATGGTGTGCAAGAGTCATTTGCTTTTTATATAAACGCTTTTTTTTTATAAATACGTCTAGGTAATGGCTGTTTTTTATGGGAGTATGGTAATTTACCTACTTTTAGACCTAATAGTATAGGGATGTAATGGAATAAGCTCCCGGGGTAGTGGCTAGGTCAACCAAGGATTCGAACATCATGTGAACCTTACCTATTGGCTGAATTTTTTTGGTCTGTGTCGTAGGTTCGATTCCTTTATTTAATATTTAATTTTCATTTATTAATTTTTGCTTGAGTACGTACCTATAGTTTTTTATTGTATTTCTTGGTATATTGGCGTTGCTAGATGACATATGGCAAATAATTTAATTTAGTGATCTGTATCTTGTAATGTTAATTGCTTTGCATACCTTGTATTGTATTCAGTCAAGTATTTTCTAACTGAACAGACAGCTGTGCTGCTGGGGAGTTTGTTGCGCCACTTCTTCTTCCCAGCGAAAGCACTAGGAAGTGGTGAAGGGCGGGCGTTTTGGGGGACTGTCTTTTGTAATTTTGACGTTCGAAAAGTGCTGATTCGCAGCCTAGTTTGAACAATGACTTTTGATTTAATTTGATTTGTATAAAAAATATTAGTCCGATGATTTGGAACGTCTGTGAAAAAGGAAAAGTTTTTGAAGAAGAGAGACCTATGTCTATTTTTACAAACTCCAAGTTTTGGTGATTTGGTGGTAATAGATATAACGTTGCCTGCTAATCTATACGTACATAAAAATAATAAAGCTGAAGAGTTTGTTTGTTTGTTTGAACGCGTTAATCTCTGGAACTTCCCGGATCTATGGGATTTGATCAATTATTTTTACATTTGATAGCACAATGCTTGAAGAAGGCTCTAAGATACTTAACATCACGCTAAGGCCATTAGGAGCCGAGCAAAAACAAAAAAAAATCAGAAAAATCACTTAGCTATAATGAAGTAATAGCGCGGGCAGGCGATGCGATGCGCCGGCGCTGATTTGGCTGAAATTTTACGTGGTCGAAGTCGCGGGCAGATGCTAGTGCTACAATAAAATGTGCCGATTCCAAAACAGAGGCATTACAGCAAGAAGGGCACTTGCTCTCTGTCTGTTGAAATAAAACACATAATTTCAGTCAAGCGTACCTACGTAAGATCTTAGATTCGGTTAATTTCTGAAATGCCATGATCTTTTTACGCGCACCTCTAATTATATTTCCACACCGATGACCCGGTGCGATTGACAAATCGCCTCAGATCCATATCTCGTGCATTCCTGCGGTCACTACAATTTTCTGATAATCACACAGACTGATTTCTCCGTCTAGATTGGGATCTAGCTATTTTTGCTTGGTAATGAGGTATTGAATGAATGTAGTACTGTTTGAGACAGGAATAAAAATAATAATTTTGTCACGAAATACGTTTCTTATTTGATTTTGAGCTTCTACAAATGTCAAACTCATTACATATATTTCAAACTCGAAGCATTTAGGTATTTCAATAAAACCATTTTGAGATGGCCAAGGACTCAGTCAGTCAGAATGTTGAAGCTTTCCCATTCCAAAACGTAGTAGGTTCCTATGAAGAAGGACCGGCAAGATACTCCATGGACGGTGTCAGTCTGGCGTATCCTAGGCAGTCAGTCCCGTAACCAATCTACTTAGATAACTTTTTCATGTTGTCCCCACGGGATAAGCTGTTCTTGAGAAGCTCGGTGACATGCGTTATAATTAATTACTTTCGATTTGCTCTCCTCCTGATCCACGTTTAGGCGCACGGGCACAGACGAACAGGCACGGGAGCGAATTTGTAAGCGATATGTTCGACCATCTTTACATACCAAGACCCCTCCGTGCCTCGGAAAGCACGTTAAGTCCCGGCTGTCATTCGTAAATCTTTGACAGTCGTTACGGGTAGTCAGAATCCCGAAAGTCTGACAACCAGTCTTACCAAGGGGTATCGTATTACTCAGTAACTGGGTTGTGGAGGTCAGATAGGCAGTCGCTCCATGTAAAATACTGGTATTCCAGCTGCATCCGGTTAGACTGGAAGCCGACCCTAAATTAGTTGGGAAAAGGCAGGCAGATGATGATGTTCGACTGTAGGGGCTACTCTATGTTCATAATACCTAAGTTACATGTTCCTACTTTAGCATTTTCGTATGTACAGACGCCAGCACATCAAGCTACCCGAAACTGTCAAATTTTCCTAATCAACTTTGTACCTTACCCTGTAGCGGTAAAGTTGAAAATCTATTAAAGAAATTTGACAGATTGTAGTAGCTTGCTGTGCATGTGCACTCCATGTGTACAGTGGTGACTCAGAGGTAGCGGAATAGAAGGAAAATATCGTGAGGAAACCGGCATGTCCTAGAACCAAAAATTCGAAAACATGTGACATCTACCAACCCTCACTGGGCCCACGTGGTAGATTACAGCCCACTCCCTCTCGAAGAGTGGAGGCCTCTCCCAGCAGTGGGAACATTACAGACAGATTACGCTATGCGCTCCATGTAAGTACCCATCTATAAGTTGCATTACATTCCCACCAAAGTTCGTTCCTAGGGAAAAACTTGAATTCACAGGCAGTAAACATTATAATGTTGTTATAATCTGTATCATGTCGTCGCAATCAGTTAAATAACTAACTGAAATACGTTTACGAAATTTTCGACAATTACACCGTCGAGCAAAATAAATGGGACGTTGCAAACTCTAAATGTCTCCGACTTAATTGCACCGCTGTGTATTGCGACACGTACAGGCAGACAAAACATTTTGTTATTACAGAATCTAATCAAAACTGAAGTGTTTGCACGAGGAATGAGTTTAACTTTTGACATTAGTGCATTCTGATAGTAAATAATAGCTTTGTTAATTGGTATCTTAAAAGTCAAAATTACTTTTACAACGATTACTTTAATGTCATGGTAGCCATATGTAGCAATGTGATTTTAAGGTTCTTTCACTTCCTTTTCTTACGGTGATAGAAACTATCGTGATTTTCGGACCTTAATTAACTATGAGGTCCTAGTTACTATTACAATCTGATTGTCGATAAAAAGTACTGGCTTTGAATGTAATGAATGAATTTGGTACTTTGTCAAAATGTTTTATACAACCCTGGCATATCATCATCATTTTCAAACTGTCACAGCAAATCAAACCCTGGACTTAACAGTCTGTCTGAAACTGACAACACGCAGTGAACAACTGAGCAAGTTATCATCTGCCTAGCCTTTTCCCAACTATGTGGGGGTCGGCTTCCAGGCTAACCGTATGCAGCTGAATACCAGTATTTTACATGGAGCGACTGCCTATCTGACCTCCACAACCCAGTTAGATACTGGGTAGTACGGTACCCTTTGCTAAGACCGTTTGTCAGACTTTCGGGCTTCTGACTACCCATAACGACTGCTAAAGGTCCACGCATTGTAGCCGGGACCAACGCCTCAACATGCTTTCCGAGAAATAAGTAGTGTTGGTAAAAAAAAGCCATACCCTGCATTATGAGATGACAGATGCAGGCCGATAGTCACGTAACCAAAGATATGGTAATCAAGTAGTGAAGCACCTAATGCAGGTAGGTACTGTATACTTTTCTCTAATTTTGAAACAAGGATGAAAATAAAAACATGGCCTCTATCCGATTATCTCGCGTTGTTAGCGACTGCGCAACAGTCATTACTGGTCGCTGTAAGTATACGACTCAGGCTGTGTTTATTGTTGTATGTTTGTCTTCGTAAGTAGAGGGGAATGCTGAGTTTTATGGATTTCTTCCACTCAGTTAAGAATCATGAAACTGCCTGTGTCACTTTATGGTTTTTGGGGAAAGTATTGTAATCTACCCTGGGTGCGTCATTTTATAAGATACGACTGTACAGGCTGGCAGGGACATCAATGTACAACCTCTTACCATAGATTAAAAAAATCTGCTGTTTCCTACAAAACCTCCGTGGTCAAAATGTATGGAAAAGCAGGGGGTCATAGACATAGAACGTAAACAAGCCGATTAATGATGATTTCTTCCCAAAAAATGACTAAAAAATTTGTATTATATGGGTAAACATAAGTAATGAAGAGCTCGTGGCAACTTGATAACAGCCGCACGGGTTGATCTACGGGTGAGGTACGCTTACCAGTAGTTTCATTTAAAATATGATACTGGTATTCAACTGCATCCGGTTTGACTGGAAGCCGACCCCAACATAGTTTGGAAAAGCCTAAGCAGATTGATTGAGGCAAAGATAAGTGCTGTGCGAAATGTTGTAAGATACCTATCAAGCTATCACTAACAACATCTACACTTAGTGCCATCAGCGGCGAAGGTCACTGGACACGCTAAGTTACATCTAAGTAATGATGCTTGACATCGCTAAACAGCTGTAACAAAACATTATTGACCGTTGATAATAATTTGTGTTTAAGTTTTATTTTGCAAAGTTTTTGCCAAGGTCAGGTAGGTGTCAAAAGGTCGTTATTAAAGTAATAGTGGGTCTAGGTTTTTGTTTTGAACTTTGGATACTTATAATAATGACTTATCATAATCTTACACAATCATTGTCATCATCTGCCCAGCTTTTTCCCGACTATGTTGGGATCGGTTCCCAGTCGAACCGGGTGCAGCTGAAAACCACTATTTCACATAAAGCGACTGCGTAACTGACCTCCAAAATCCGACACAATAGTTTCCAGAAAATATAAAATAAATGTGCTTGAATGTATGAAACTTGCTAAACAATATTAACAAACTAAATAATGTTTGATTTGTATCAGCATTAAAATAATGTTTTTTTTTCTGTTTTACAATTTTACTAACTACGAGTATGATCCGATTTAATGTTTTCATTCATTGTGTTGTTTGTATTCTACGATGTCCTTCTCACCGTTCTGGCTTCATTCATTCTTCCTTCTTTGTCCAGGCAGTCTTTCTTTGGAATGCGCTCCCTCTGAACATCAGGACGGCAACCAGTCGGTTATCTTTTAAAGTGAAGGCACGTGAACATATCCATCAGAAGTTGCCCGTAACATCCCAGCGCTGATATGCTGGATTCGTTTTTTCCTCTACAGATCATTTTTCTCCTGACAGTTCATTGTGTTTATATGTATGTATATATGTATCTATCTATGTATTGTTATTAATTCTTGTATTGTATAGTCATTTCCTAGCTATCTATCCCGTATGTTGCACCTACCATATTTTGTCTCTGCATCACCCTAAGGTTGACTGGTAGAAAATGTACAGTACTTTTTTTACTTGTGCATAAACAATTAATAAAATAAAAAAAAATATGGAATAATATAAACGAACAGACCAAGATGATTGCACCAATTCCTAACACTGTTGAATTTCTTACTTAACACTAATAAATCATGATGTATTTCAGTATCATTGCCCCCATACATCTAACTCAACAAACGTTTCAGTTTCAAAATATTTATCTTAGCTGCGCACACGCAACCCGGCGATCAAGTTGTCTCTACATGCGATCGCTCCAATACATCGCTACCAAATGTAGAGAAGCGTGAAATTGTACACGCCTTCGCAATGTGGAGGGTAGAGTTGCATAGCGAGTAGAGCGAGAAAATACAGCATTGTCATTATAAAGTGCTGTAGTTAGAGCTCCTGGCTAAGTAATGGAGCCGCACTAGTAACAACAGGCGCAAGGGTTGATCAAGTTTTAGTTTCGCTCGCCGGGGTCGGTCCGTGGATGGGTGACCATCCATTACATATCCAGAACTCCTCGTGCTTCGAAAAGCACGTTAAGCTGTCATTCGTAGATCTTTGACAGTCGTTACGGTTGTCGGAGGGGTAGTCAGAAACTCAAAAAAATCTGACAACCAGTCTTAACAAGGGGTAGCGTGTTACTCAGTTACTGAGTTTTGGAGGTCAGATGGACAGTCGCTCTACGTAAAATAATAGTATACAGCTGCACCCGGTTAGACTTGATATTGTCCCCAAAATACCTATAAGTCATAAGTTATTTACATATTTCATAACAAAATACACTGTGTTGAAGATTATAAAGTGACGATAAATAAAATAATATAAAAATAATAATATAGTCGAGAAAATGCTAGGCAGATGATGTTCATCATTTATCTTGTAGCTCACACAGGCACGCTATCCTAAGTGCAACAGACAGTCAAACACTCAGAACAATGAATAATGGCGCTCGCAACCGTCGGCTCCGTTATTTGCGATAACAAATTGCTACCTCTCCCTCCCACGTATTTATCGGGTAGCTTTGATTCCACACATAAACGGTAGATCAGTTTCTGTAAACGTAGTAGGTTCCTATGGAGAAGAACAGGCAAGAATCTCCATGGAAAATCTTTTTAACCGACTTCAAAAAGGAGGAGGTTATCAATTCGGTTGTTTATATTTATATATATATATATATATATATTGTATGTATGTTCGGGCATAACTCCGTCATATATGGATGGATTTGCACGATTCTTTTTTTGTTCGATAGAGGTTTATTCCGAAATGGTCCCATTTAAATTTCGTAACCTGGTGATAAGTTTCGGAGACAGACAGCGGAGCAAGTAGTGTTATATGAATTTGTGTGGGGTGGTTATAACTAAAAAGTGAAAAATAAAAACTAACTTTAATAAAGTGAAAAATAACTTTAATTTCGGAAGTCGTAGTCAAAAACGAAAATGCGGAACCAACGTCATCGACTTCAAAAATTACAGTTATTTTTCATTATGTAGTGATTTTTTGGAAGTCGGTTGTTTTTTTTTTTTCAATAAAAAAAGTTTTTTATGTTACAAAAACTTTGGTTACCAACATCGGAAATCATGAATGGCTCACGTTTAGAATCGTGGATGCAATTTTAATGCATGCTAACTTCTAATATACTTTTTATAGCTTCATAGAAAATAATAGACTACTCGTATAACAGACTATAACAGTAATTATCTACACTTCTATCTGATAATGTTATCAACGCTAATATAAAATTGAAATAAACTTCGTATCACGGATAGTTAACCATGAAATAAGCCGTGAAAGTGGATTCGTTGCAGTATTAACTATCTGTGGAGGTATCTTCATGCTAGGTTTCTAACAGTCTAGGCAGAAAGAATCACGAAATCTTCTAAATTGATAGACAACAATTGGAATCGTTTTAATAGTTAAGAGGCCTCTTACATTCCGGTTCTGAGCGCGCATCTTTTTTTTAATTCTTTGTTTTTAAATGGCATCTCGCAGTTCAACCTTCGAGGTTGTCGTCTGCTTAACCAGGCTTGCCTGTGGATGCCTCAATAAATTAAGGCCTTCAGCCAGGGCAAGCGCGCATCGCCGGCGCAGTGAAATATATTTATCTTTTATTTTATTTATTAAATTAAATCAAAGTATCAATATGTATATTTTTTAATTGATATTGTTTAAGCAATTATTGGAGACTATTTTGGTATAAATACCACGTGAAAATGATGTAGAAGTTCGGAGATATTCAGACTAGTTTCAAGTAGAAAATTGAAACAGGTCCATTCGTTTTTTCTTTATTTATAACGCATATATATTATTGTGTTATGATATTTGTGATATGAGAAAAAATAGTTTGATGGATTATATAATAAGGTCACAAATCAGCTCTCCATGAGTTTTTGCCTAAACATGCATCAGGAGAACGATTACGAGTATTGCTAAATATTATAAATAGACCAAATAATAAAAAAAATGTTATATTATTATTGTAGAAGAGAAAACGAACTATCTTTACCAATTAATTGTTATTTATACTAACCAACGAATAGTATTCAATTTAAACGAGGAAATCTTGCATCTACGCGCATTTTTGTAATAGGCCTTTTAAAGGAGAGGTGATTTCATGACATCTCTTTTGCAGAACTTAGCCACTTAGTAATAGTTATTTTTTTTTAACTAGAAATATTTCCAAAGTAACATAACGTATCATCACGCCGCAGATGATCATATTACACAAATTTCACCAGTTGCGTTGTCCCATATAATAGGAGGCGGGTTATTTATCGGGCACAAATCTAGACAGGTTTGCTGCTGAGAAGTTCCTGTATTCAATAACACTGCCAGACCCGGGAATCGAAACCAGGACCGCGCTTGTAACCAATAGTCAATTGTGACAGTCAATCAAACAAAGTAAGACTCATCGTCTAGGACGCTACTCAAATATAACCAGTTACAAACTCGTATCACCAATAAATAGCCAGAATGTACTACATAGTTAGTAATTCAAAGGCGGTCCGTACACGATGCAACTAATCACTAACTAACTAGAGTCCGTGCCACGAAAGAAGTCCCGCAGATGCGGCGCCACAGTATGCAACGGAGATATATATACAACTTGTAACGTTAAATGCGCAAAACCTGAAAATGGTTTGATCAGAATAACGAGCAGAATTAATTGAACCACTTTTTAATATAGGTCACATTTTTCAAAAAATCTTGATTAAAAACGTTGCCGTGTCTATTTATTAATAGGTCAAGCAAGCCAATGTCAGCGCGGCGAAGCGGCCCGGTGACGACTCCTCCCTCGGTAAAGCGTTGTCGCAGACGCAAGAAACGATCAGAATGGCCAGTAAAACTAAAACAGCACATAAAATCTTTACAATTTTTTTAATGACTTATTTTCTCTCTGAAATAAGTCAATTGAATTAAAAATCAGTTGGGGTGTGTGAGGTTTTGCGCATTTAACGTTACACGTTGTATATATATTTTTTCGTACATTTTTCTCTATATCATATTACAGGCGCTGGTTCATAAAATGCACAATCTTAAATAGAGAAAGGTGTTTGAGGTAGGAGGGTTGTACCAGGAATGTTGCTAACTACGAGTATATACAACATTATTTTTAGTATACTGCAAACCTGAATATAGTTTGTTCAGAATAAGTAACTGAATCGATTCCAATAGTTTTTACACCATGTTATATTTTGTCCCAAAAATATTTTAAAATGGTAACAAGTCGAACACCGAGCGACACTAAGTACATATCCGCAATCATATGCGCACAACACAGGTCATAGCCGGTCGGGCGGCGCGTGTTAAGTGGTAAGGGTAACCAACTCTTTGTACGGACAATCAGGTAACATAACAAGCTTATAACTTCGTGATTTTTCATGATACAGTTTTGAAATTTTGTGCATAGATTCTTTACATAAAAATACTAGACACACGTTTCGGGTTTGCCATATACTAAAAATAATGTTGTATATAATAATAATTAGTTCCACTTATTGTCGCGGGACTTATTTCGTGTGACGGTTCCTACTTAGTTTGTGACTGGCTGCATCGTGTAAAATCTTAGTAAAAAATTGCATTCTAGATCTGCTGTATCATTAGCCTACCCATATTCTATTAAAATATATTCACAAAGGAACATAAATAATGCACGATGAATAATAGAGTTAACAGCTAATTTGTGTGAACAAATTACCGCCATTGTGCCCTGAACATTGGAGGGGCCGCTATTAATATTGATACTTCAATACATGTCGACATCAATTAGCTTTGTAATAGATGCTGGAACTTTGAATGAGTTGCAACTTAGAAGAATGATGCTTTATTTTTTACTAGCGACCCGCCCCGGCTTCGCACGGGTGCAATGGAGAAACACTGATAAATTTTAGAGCCATTATTTCTCGTAAAAAGTATAGGATAAAAAATGTTTATTGTGGGTTATCCCTAAGAGATAGACATATACCATCGCGGACTGTTTTCAATACTGTAGTACATTATTTTGATCTATCTCGACGGGTTCAGCCAGCGTTTGCAATGTAAGCGCAAAAAATGTGTTTATTTACGACATCACATTAGAAACGTCTAAAATTATCAGTGTTTCTCTACTATATTATGCATGTATTATACATATAAACCTTCCTCTTGAATCACTTTATCTATTAAAAAAAAAACGCATCAAAATCCGTTGCGCAGTTTTAAAGATCTAAGCATATATCGCTACCTTGGGGTACAAAGGTCGTAAAAGCCACAAAGGGTTTATGGCTTTTACTACCTTTGTAACCCAAGGTAGCGATATAGGGACAGACAGACAGGGAAGCGACTTTGTTTTATACTATGTAGTGAAGATTTACGAAATGTTACAGATACTTCAAGAGGTTTTATACAAGTTAGTTATGTGTACCTATAAATTAATATTATCTCATCAATCCTCTTCGTCTGGATGTCATTAAATATGATTTAAAGGACTATGTCACAAGCAGTGAAAACAACTAAATGCGATCACTAACGATTTACCAAAATGTGGTTATTGTTACAATGACTCTTAAATATCACATCATCAATATACAAAATCAATTAAATTTTCGTATCAATTCCTTTAGGATAACTTCATTAGAAACTATCAATGTCCACAATTTACGAGTACATCTTCAGATTTCTTCGTTTCGTAATTTCTCTATTGCTGCTGGACTTTAAAATGACTAGTTGTTGTTGTTTTGACCGCTGTCGATTTTGGTTTTCATAACTACACATCCATACAGATAAATATATAATAAATTCGACAGTACCTCTGTCTGTATGATACCTTTTCACTTCTAAACCACTGAACGGATTTTGATAAAATTTGGTAAGAAGATAGATGGCCATCCTGAGAAAGGATATATGCTAAGTTTTGTCCCGGTAGTTCCCGTGAGATAATTTCGGACATCCACGCCGGGAGTAGCCGCGGGCAGAAGTTAGTCGTTTATAATGTTTGCAAGTGAGATCGTTTCGTATTGTTTTACTGTGATTTCATCTTCATAACTAAATTAATAAACAAACAATACAATGCATTCTGACCTCTACCTTTGGATACAGCCTTATTCCCAAAAGTTATACAACGGAACATCGGAAGTGGAGGCAGTCCGGATATTGTAGCCGCTCCATTATTATAGACAAACCAGCTCATTTCATTGTTTAGCTGTGGCATTGGTTCCGACATGGTTCAATCTTAGTGCTGGCCGTCCTTCCGATAAGAGTCATTATTGCGTAATTTGTATTCATGCAAACATGTGGTCTAATGGCTGATGTTGGTAGTTCTATAATACGGTATTTCATAAAAATGGTCGTTGTGCAAACGAAGGCAATAAATAAATAAATAAATTGGAACTTCTTTCGTAACTATTTAACTTGAGTATTGCATACGTAAATCTAGCTGTGCTCCATAGATCTACCAGTATGTCATCTTATTTTTTGGCGAGATGAAAGTTTACTATGTCTATGCTTCGCTCGTTGGGCACAATAAATCATCAAAATCAAAATCAAAAGTCATTTATTGAAACTAGGCTGAGAGTCAGCACTTTTCGACCTTCAAAATTACAAAAGACAAAACACCCGCCCTTCACCACTTCCTAGTGCTTTCGCTGGGGAGAAGAAGTGGCGCAACAAACTCCCCAGCAATACTCATGTGAAATATTATTACCACTTAAATAATCTTCAATATCAACCCATAACTATCAAGAACGTTGCACTTTCGTGATAAGTATTGCTCTATAAAAGTGATCGTCTTGGGCCCGAATTATATAATAAGCTATCTCTCTGCTCAATTTAATCAACATCAGTTCTTTTGTTTAGCTGTGATAACGTACAAATAAACATAGGTACTTCCTTTCGCTTTTGAGTGATTTGATTCAGTTTACAAATCAATGTGATTATTGGCCTCAGAAAATTCGTCCGCATCTCTGTCAACGGGATAAGTGCCCAAAAGGCTGGCAGTATTACCACGATGGAGGGCAATGCTGATTCTTTCTTTTCTCACATATCCCTTTGACAGCGATGCGCACAATTTTTTTGATGGCCATTGAGCTCCTCCCTTTTTCTTTTATTTTTTATTATATACTTGTATACAATACGTATATTTTCGTGTAAGCTTGTATATTGCACCTGAGGCTTTTTGTTTGTATTTAAATAACAAATTGTGATTATTAAACTAATATTTGTTTACAATATTCGGTCTTCCACACTTACTGGCTAATGTATCCAACACACTCCACTACCAACCGATAATAAAGACATTAAAACAAACATACATATTAATGAACCCCGTGGGAAATGCAAAACCAGAAACAGTAACGAACAAGAAACAATGGCATAAGTAAATAATCACCAGATTATGTACTAATTATATTCGATTGGAGTCTTAGTGTTGCGCAAGCGATCATCTGTCGATAATTGCTGTACTGTGACGTATGCATACCGAGGCGGGCGGTAACCTGAGGTTTGTGAGGCCTATGTGAGAGGAGGTAGCGATTTAGGGAGAAAATTAATGGTATTTATTAATGGCAAAGAAAAGCAATGGTGACAGATTAAAGCAATTTATACAAGGAACACCTCCCCTCGTCTTGTCTCGTCTCGTCTAACCCTCGTCTTGGTAGTCCAACAGGACTACCAAGACGAGGGTTAGACTGGCACTTTCTGATGATATCCATTCCCTTAACAAACATCTTGAGGTTAGAAAGAATGACGAACCTATAGGAAAATACTTGTAGTACAGAAGCAACATTGTAAGTAATCTTACTTATTTATTCTTCAGAAAGCTTATATTCCCACATCTACAAAGTAAGTGATGTACAATTAGCGCTTACAATTTGCATTTACAAGACTCTACAATTTTTTTGCTATAACAAGGATCGCTCCTTTGTAGTCACGTGCTACCCACGATAGATACCATTTTTTGATTTAATATCATTTGTAAGAGTTAAGTGTGTTATTTGGGTAACGTTTGTTTGCTGAAAACTACAGACATCTTAATGACTCCTTGCTTTGGAATGGGTAAATTATAAAGGATTTTGTAAATTAAACATAACTTTAAAACGTTGAAAAAAAAACATATGAGGGAAGCATAAATCGACCAAGTCTTTTTCCAAAAAAAAAGTTTGTTCCCCGCTTGCCGCTTATGTCTCGTACCACTCATTCACTTTCACCGCTCTAGCCGGGATGCGCAGGAGTAGCCGACCGAGTAATCGATTCAGAAATCATTTAATTGCTTTACTCTCGTGCTGTAATGCCAACATCATTGATATGGATCGTAATCGAGTTATGTCTTTGTTTTGCATCAGATATCGCTGTTTTTAGTCATTATTCTTGTCGTTTTGTTCTGTATTTAACTGTCAACTGCTGTTTTAATATTCTTGGGCAGAAGTGATTGTATCTTAATTTTTATCTGAAATTGTGTTATATGAATTGTGGCAGTAAAAAAGTAATTAACAATCATTACAATGCCGTGTAAATAATGACAAGGGTAGAAAGGGGGCTACTGACTATCGACTACCGAGATGACGACCAATAGAGAAGTATAGAGGAGAAAGACACGTTGCGTCGACTCATATAAATTGGGATAAGGGCAGGAGAATGATAATAACAAATAGAAAAAACTAAAAACTAAAGAACTAGAATCTTTTCCCCTGTGGCAGGAACTTGGTACAGAACGCTACCTGCTACCATCCTCACATACTCCTTTTGTAATTATAATGTTGTTTTGTTTATTAACTTTTTTCTAAACACATCTTATTCTAGTGAATTAATATAAGTAACTATATTACTATAACCTTTTATGCTTGAAATATACCAAAAAATTAACGTATGTGCATGATCTGTACAGGCAAAAGGGAATAGCTTTATTTTCGGTTTTAATTTCAATGTAAACCACGAAGCATTTTTCAATAATATATATCGAAAATATGAAACAACGTGAGTAATTTCGTCTTATTCGAAGACGTGCCTTAAAAAAAAACTAATTTATGTAACCAATAGGTACAGCTACAAACGAACCCCACAGTGCCACAGATCACAATCACATCTGAAAGTAAGTAAAATATCGTGCGAATTCGTGGCGAACGAAATATAACCCTATAAAGTAAGTCTAAGTAAAAGCTGTTCCCTGAACTTAGGGTCATACTTTCAACTTGTGACCATTTGGTACTTAAGGTGTACAGTCAACAAAATAGTAACGTGTACAGGCAAAGATGTAGAGCTTTTTATGGGAGAGCTCCTCCGTGTAAGTACTGAAGGTTATGAGTGCCGCTGTACGGCTATAATTACAGGTACATTACATGAGATATTTGAGCTTTTTTAATAAGCGGTGGTTAACTCAATAACATAAAAAGTTAAGAAATATTTTTTGTAATAACTTTTTAAAGACTTTGGAAAAACACCGTCTAAAACTAACCTTCAGCAACAAATAAAGCAAATAAAGTCACTTTTCGTGTGTGTCTGTATGACCGCGTTGTATTTCTAAACTACGCAACAAACGGGTTTTGATGCGGAATTTATTCCGGAAGGTTTATGTTGTTAGTATTTAACTTAAATATGTGTAATAGAGAAATCTAGATGTTTTGTCAAGTCGTAAAAACTATGCGAAGCAGGGGCGAGTAGCTAGTGGGTTAAAAGGATTGTAGTAAGCTCTCTGTATACCCATCACTTTTGTGAACTGTACGTAACGTTAGGGTACCTAGCTTTCAGACGGCATTGTGTTTGATAGCTAGTGCTAGGCCAGAGGTTAAGGTCTTTCTAATGTTTTGTGTCGGTGCATTATGAACGATTCAAGGAACGTTGCTCTTGTCAATAACTTTGCATGCATTGTTTGTGTCATATTGGTTTGACGGTGACTATACATGTTATACTAGTGCTAATTCTGAAAAACCGTCAGTATTTTCTTTCAAAAGAAGCCAAGTACCCGATAGGATTTCATATTGGCAACTTCTCTTCTTCAGGAGCTTAAGGGTAAAAGTTTTCAAAAAAAAAAAAACGAAGATACAACATACTTTTATTTATAAACAAGGCTAAGCACCAATTTCCATGTTTTTTAACTTAAAAAATGACGAACCTCCATACAAACTAAAATTCTCTATTTAACAACTTTAGGTGACGAATATTCAAAAATTATTTCTTACTACTCAATTTCGCTATATAAGGAACTCTTGTGCAAAATTTCATGCATTTAGACCCAACCGTTTAGGCTGTGCGTTGTCTGTCAGTGAATTAATGAATTTAAGATTTTTTTAAGTAGATATTGGTGCCGATTCTCTTGTACACCGAACTAAACTATCACTAAAATTCGTTACTTTTGGCTACGAGAATCTTAAAGCTATTCTGCAAAAATAAATCTCTAAATTTAAAAATTATTTTGTCAATACTAAAATCTAATTGACAATCGCGACTCCACGTAGTACTTGTTTGCCCTACTCTGTGAATTTTTTGTAGAGCCGGAGACGCGTTGGAGGAGGAGAGTTGGGCAGCCTTAGTGTGTTTTAGGTATATAGAGTTTTTCTCTTTTTGTATGGAAAATATGACAAAAATATTATTACCTTCATGTTGAGTTTTAGGGGCTTTGGAGTCTTATAAATTTTCGAGATATAAGCAAAAGAAAAGAAAAAAAAGATACAGTACTGTTTTTGCACCTAAAGTCGAGGTGTTGGTGTGATTTTCAGTTCATGACAACTAATTTTATACCACACCTTTTTAATCACGATTAAAAATAGTCAGATTTAGTTAGAAAATCAACATTTTAGGTGAAAAACGTCAAATTCGGAACAGCAAAATTGCCATTTTCAATAGATTAATAACTCAGTGCCATCTTAGTGCTTCCAAACCAAAATATAGTTAAAATGTGTCACTGTAGTCAATTTTAGACTAGGAAGTCGTCGTTTCTCAGGAATAAACAAAATTTTGGTGATTTTTAGTCTAGTTTAGAGGCATTTGTGACAAGAGAATCAGCACCATTGTAAGATGTCAACGCTGCTATTACTAAAACAAAAACGAATTTCTTTAATACAACACGCGGCACACAAGTCGACTTAGTTAACTTCAGATATTAGCTATAGATACATTTTTTGTCAAGCGGTTCTTCTAATGAGACCCATTGTGAGCGACATTCTGGTCGTTCGCAATATGCGTCTTAAGATAAGATAGGAAGTCTACGTTTCTGGTTTATGTCTGTTAACTTACTAACTCGAAGTAGGGGGCACGATTAGAAAAATTAACGTTAGAATATTAAACAAGCTCTCAGCCCTCCCCGGAAGCTGTCTGGCGTGATTCTCAACAACAATGTATAAAGTGGTACAGTAAAGGCATCTTCCCATAACTCAGCCACGTAACAGCTGATCGTATCGCGAACTGAACGTTCCCTACATTTGCACGTCGTCGATGATTAATTGTGTGTTCTGCCTAATGACGATATAGGGCGGGACTGGGAGATTTAGGATAACTTTACGACTAGTTTTAATTTAGATCGCGGCGTGTATCTAAGTTTTGCTCGTAATTTATGTAGCGCAACTGTTGCCCGTTTGCTATATAGGTTGGCGATTTAGCCACCTGTTTTTGTCTCGACACTGGGAAAGTTACCGACAACATATCGCTCGTGTGTGACTGTGATGCCGAGTTCAATTCTAACCAAACCGATTGTTTCATGTGTTCATTTTGTACGACCTCGTCATAAACGAAAGCGATCGCCATACGAGTACGCGGTCGTCACGCTCTTTTATACGAATATGACATATAAATCGCGCGATCAATCAAGTCACGTTGGACATCATAATTTATACAAAAATCGCGTCGGTCGCCTTCGATTAAGACACGGAGCTCGGTGAACCCGAACTCGTGGTCGCTTTCTGGTTTGTCTAATAAAGGAGTGACATAAGAACGCGACGATGGCGTATTCGCGCGAATGATCGCTTTGGTTAGGACGCGCGGTATGCATGGTTAAAATATCGTCGATACAGGCTACAAAATGTTGCCCGTGTGAACTTAAGCACGCATTTAACTCAAAATTGCGCTACTTTCTGTAATTGCGATTATGTTGAAAAGTAACCCGTCTACTACCCAGTAGTTCTTACACTATTCATAGTAGGAACTGTCACTTGTAATGCATACCAACAGAACAAGATAATCAGCTCATACGCGGTGCAAAAATTCAATGTATTTGCACTGAGGTGTCGTGAACACGGGAAGTGACGTAAATGTTAATATATAGGTGAATGTGTCTGTTTGTGTGTTGCTGTTTATGTAAGGGATTCATATCAAACTTGTTATAAGTTGTTACTAGTAAATCTCTGGCTCAGATGCTATTTTATCGCTTAATGTGTTTACGAAGATTCTGGGTGCATAGAATCGCTGATGCAATAGGTATACTTTCAGTTTTAAGATTTTGATTAGTAGTTCTAACGTTTAGTATCAAGTATGGGTGTGTTAACGCCGAGAGTCCTTAGAACTAAGTATCAAGTACATATAATAGTAGTACAAGTACTAATTCAAGCTTGAATTTCCCAAAAATACAAGCTTCACTGAGTTTGGGAGTTGGTAGATCAGCTATTATGCGCTGCTGTACAATACTCAAAAATCTTAATCACTTCATAGATTAATTTAGTTGCACTTTCAGAGCGCAATAAACGATGTATTGACAAAGTTATTTATTTATTTATATTGGGATTGTTTTTCAAAAAATACAGGCGCTTTTTGGTCATAGCAACCGCACGCGCGCTAATGACATAGTAAGCTGGTCATAGGCACGTACCGGTATTAAATTAAATTTAGACCTTTTTGTCATCCTAACATACGCAATGTTAGGATGACAAAAAGGCCTAAATTTATTCGAGGCAACTAAGCTAGCAAATAGTCTATGAAGAAAGATACAATATCTACCTGACGGTCGTCACAACAAGAAATCAAGTACCTAATTATATTTAATCTAGACGGATCATTAAAAAACTGTTATTTTAGCTAAATCTAAGCACAACGTGAGTGAAGTCACGGTGTGTGTTAAGTTTACCTCGTTTGCGCCCGTTTACCAGCGCGAGAGTAACCTAAAGTGTGGTTTAAGTTACCGACTTGTTTGTAGGGACCACAAACAAGTTGTAGCAAGAATAAGTGAGTTATGTCGGTCTTAAAGAGACATTATTTCAATCAGGTAAATGAGAAGTACGTCTAATAGGATAGCGTAATAGAATTAGCGTATAAGTTCTGAGTAAATACAGTCAACCGCAAGTCAGTAACAACTGCGAAAACTACCCTTAGGCTGCCTTTCCACCAGGAATGTGCGAGGATGCGTAGCGAGGGATGTGTTTGTTAAGAACCAATAGAATCACTTCATTTACCTGGCCTCGCTCGGCGCAGTTCTAGTGGAAACGGCTCGGCGGAGCGAGGTTTTTGTATGTTCAAAATAAGGGAAGGATGTGTGCTAGGGATGTGTTGCGAGGAATGTGTATGAGGGATGTGCGCTAGGGACGGATATAAGCGAAAAATATGTCACCAGACGATGTTTGTCAGAGGTAGATGTATCGCATCTGAAAAGAGCCCGCTAACATCCTCGCACCAGACATTTGCACACTGCTTCGAGCTTAGCAACGCATCCTCGCACTACATATTTGCACACCGTTCACCGCTAGCACATTTCTAGTGGAAACACTCACAGCGTTTCACAGCCTCGTTACGCATCCTCGCAACACCCAGCTACCTCGCAAATCTCTAGTGGAAAACCAGCCTTAGGTACAGCTACGATATAATTAAAAGCGCTGTCAATATGAAGTTGTTACCATGGGCGTGTAGTTGCTAGTACCTAACCGTAATTCAACCCACAAACTAAATGGTAATTGATAATCGCAATGCGGCGATCTTCACAGGGTGTTTGGTTGCAGCTGCATGATATTTGCCGAGAATCGAGATAAATGGCGTGCAATTGGAAAAACCTATGTCCAGCAGTGGACTGCTGTAGACCGATGATGATGAATCGCAATTCTATTCGTTATCTGCCTCAGTATTTTATGCAGTATTTTTATTACCATACTCCGTCGATGGAGCTGCGTACTCGTATAAACTCCAGTTTGTAGGTCCGTGCCTTTACAAAAATCAAATGGTAAGACCCGGGTCACCTGTCTATCCATTTTTATTTTTAACTAGAGACCCGCCCCGGCTTCGCACGGGTGCAATGGAGAAACACTGATAATTTTTTTCGTAAAAAGTATAGGATAAAAATGGTTATTGTGGGTTATCCCTAAGAGATAGACATATACCATCGCGGACTTTTTTGTAGACCTTTTTAAGGTGTACAATACTGTAGTACATTATTTTGATTTATCTCGACGGGTTCAGCCAGCGTTTACAATGTAAGCGCAAAAAAATGTGTTTATTTACGACATAATATTAGAAACCTCTAAAATTATCAGTGTTTCTCTACTATATTATGCATGTATTATACATATAAACCTTCCTATTGAATTACTCTATCTATTAAAAAAAACCGCATCAAAATCCGTTGAGCAGTTTTAAAGATCTAAGCATATATAGGGACAGACAGACAGGGAAGCGACTTTGTTTTATACTATGTAGTGATCAAATCCATGTCTGCTACCACTAGAGTCAATCACTTAAGCCACTGCGGTAACTTCACCACTCGCACACACACACACGCGCTTCACATTCTGACGCCTTAAAAAGATAATAATCCAGTAGGTAATTAATTCTTCTCTAATCAGTATAATAAATAATTCAAATTAGTTAATTTTGCCTTTGTTTTCTTAGTACTCAAAGCCAACAAGGCACTTTACTCTTTTATCTCCGTTACTTATCAAACTATCACTTAATCAGCATAAGTTTATATGATATCAGTAATGCTTAGTTCAGCTCTACTATTTATGCTAATTTTTACTTGATTTATTCTGACATACTTGCATAAATTCATGGTTTTCATTCACGAGATAGATGAAAACGGAAATATGGCTATGAGCAGGCAGATGGTGACCAGATATACATATAACTATAATCTCATCATCATCTGCCTGCCTTTTCCCAACTATGTTGGGGTCAGCTTCCAGTCTAACCGGAAGCAGCTGAAAACCAGTATTTTACATGGAGCAATTGCCTATATGATCTCTATAACCCAGTTACTGGGTGATATGATACCCCTTCGTAAGACTGAATGTCAGACTTTCGGGCTTCTGACTACCCGTGACGACTGTCAAAGATCCACGAATGATAGCCGGGACCAATGGTTTAACGTGTTTTCCGAATCCCATCCACAGACCAACCGCGGCAAGCGTAGCTTAACCTGATCGATCGACCTCTGCGGCGTTTATTATTTAGCCACGGACCTCTCTCCTATGTATAACTATTTAATAAAAACAAATACTTTTAAGAGACTTTGTAATTTCATTCTTTCATTCATTTGATTTTATTTTGATTCAGTACCGTTCACCGAAACTATTTAACACTACAACATATTTTCGATCGGATAAAAAGTGGTTTGGCACCAACTTCTTTTCTTAAACAAATCATGAAAAGAAATGCACTTTATTAGCACAGGTTTCCTCTACGAGTATACGTTACTGTTAGCCTGCATCATCTCACTGCTGGACACAAAGGCTCTCCCCATGACTTCCAGCTCTTTCGATCCAGGGTGAAAGTGTACCACTGGTCGTTGGTTTTCTACAGCTCATAGGCTATAGGTAGACATATAAAAGTATCATTCATATCCATTTGGAAATTATAGAGAAATAAGGTAACAAATATTCAAAAGCTTTAACAGTTGGTTTGAGTACTTCCTTCTTTTTAAAGTCAATGAGACATGCTCAGTGTTCATACTCTGATTCATATACAGTCTTTATGTTCACAGTAGGTAGGTCGAGTGCTTTTTGTAGCTCTGAACATAGACTCAAAACCCCTTTTTCAAGACTCACTATTATCACAGAATCTTCTAACACTTACGTATCATAGGATAAAATATATAACTAACTTGTGTTTTGTCGCAGTCGGTTAGAAGCGTGAGTGATACTTGACAGATTATGATCTTCCCACGTTTCACATCTATCATGCGATCTATTTTAGTACCTACTATATATCTTTATGGTGCAGTGGTGAACAGTGTGCCTTTAGAATAGTCGGTTCTATGCCTGTTTGAATATTTTTTGCTCGTCATCTACTTACCCTTGTCCCATGCTTGTTACTTGGAGTTTGCGCAACACGTTTTTTCTTTCATTCTCCATTTCACGCTATAATAATAATAATATCATTCCTCACACAATCCATCCATATTTTCTTTGGTCTTCCTCTTCCAGTCCATTCATCAATATTTATATTCATCACTCTTTTTGTCATCTTTAAAAAAAAAATCAAAATAAAATCAAAATTTTTTATTTCTGATAAACCTACATGAGCACTTATGAAACGTCAGAAGCTAGGTGCACGGTTCCAATTGGTCTTTTCCTACGGAGAAGAGCCGCCAAGAAACTCCACGGATACTCTTTTAAAAATAATTGGCTTTTACAATTAATATATGGAAGGACAGTGTTTTGTTCTTGCTGTCCACTTTAATTTCAATCTTCGTAAGCTATCCAAGTTTTGGAAAATGTCTGCCAAACTTACGATTATAGCCTACCATACTAAATACGCCAACCTGCTCCAGTTTTGTCTGACATTTCCCACCCGGACACGGCACGGAACGTTTGTGCGCATCATATCCAGATCGAGAGTTGTAGCAGTCCACGAACCGTTTGTCGGAATGATCTGACAAATAGAATAGGTATAATAAGTAACATTACAATGTTCCCACGATATTATATGTTCGCTCACGACCTTTCTGTGCTGCTTTCTTTAGGCATTCACTTCTCTGAAGCCTGTTCTGTGCCTAAGCCAAAATACCAGCACAAGGATTTCTCCTGTATCGACTTGTAGAACATTTTAGAGTTAGCCTCATAGCTGAACTACAGCTAACAAATAAATCGTTCTGGTAAAACATAGTACATAGTTTATATCTGACTCCTCGTTGGTCGCAATCGCTACAGCTGATTATGAGGTCCTGGCTTCGGTTCCCGGGTCGGGTAAAGTGTTATTGGGGTTTTCCATCTTTAGTTTCTCAGCAGCAGCCCGGAGTCCGGAGTTGTACCCGGTTGATGGCAAGGATCGTCCTCTGTTCTATTTTTTTCTTAAAAATAACTGGCGTAGTGTGCATAGGTGTAGTTATGGTGCAGCTCGGCCTCTCTCCGCCTGACCCCTCCGGGCGTGATGTTATGATGTTATGTAGTTTAAATCTGCTACAAAAACATATTTTTCTGACTGTCCATCAGCCGACTACGGCAACTTTGTCAACCACTCGACCTGTCTTTGATTAAATGCTATGAACACAGCTTTCAATAAACGTTTTTGTAAACATTACTTCCCTCTTCCGCGATCATAAGTAATAATAAGTATATAAATGTTAATGACTTGCGTATACAAATACCGTCAGTTTGTTTTTATGACATTCTTGGTCGTATAATGAATGGAGATAGCTTTTCTACTATTTTAAATGGCAAGATCAAGTTGCCAAGTAGACAATACCAGTTATAAAACACATAACAGTAATTACATACACACAATATCCACATAAAAGAAAATTGTAAGTAGTTAGATAGTATTACAATTCGAAACGCATAGGTAAATTTAATTTTAATTATATTTATTAAAACGTTGTGAAAAAAAATGGTTGAGAAAAAGAAATTCATATATAGCATAGCATAGTTTTTAGCACTCCAAGAATTGGTAGATACTACCTACACATTTGCATATCAGTTCGTATTATTTGTCAGCAATCTGTTGTAACTTGTAACAATGTGCCTACGACTACCCGTCGCCACACAATACAATTATTTACACTTTCAACCTATTATACGAGTAGTTTATGCTAAATTGTTTTTAAATAAGAATGGGCTTTCATTGTACTTTTGCTTGCCAAGTTTGGGCTAAATAGAGGTATGATGTCCTTGGTATGACGTTCGATGTACGTGTACGGTCTTGTGTGGTCTTTGATTTCATTATAGGCAGAACATCAGCTACCTAGCCTTTTCTCAACTATCCAACTAATTGTCGACTTCCAGTTTAAACTGATGCAGCTGAATACCAGTATTATACCATGAAGCGACTGCCTATCTGATCTTCACCACCCAACTATTGGGTAAAACGACGCCCGAACAGGTACCCCTGCCTTTGCCCTTTTTCTGAGAAAAGTCGGATGGTTCCTGAGATTGCCTGTGGGAAATCTCATCGCAGACATGGCTAGTAACAATATTTATATCTATACATATTATAAATTAAGGTACTTTTTCGTGTCTGTCTTTGTGATCGCGTTGTTCTTCTAAATTTCGCTATGAATTTTAATGCCGTTTTCACCAACATGAATTTATTACGAAAGGTTTATGTGTATCATTTATATTGAACAAACATAGGTATAAAAGAAATCTAAATACACATAAACACACACTTTTATACAGATACACATTTGACTGTGCCTATTCCTTCAAGGCTTGCAGTCATGTCCGTTAATTAATTTTCGCACTTTCATCTAACAATAAGACAAACACAAACAAAAGTGAACGCAGAGATCGATTATAATTTATAACCAATTCGCCAATATGTACCTAATTGCAGAGATTACTGTAAGTAGTTAACTGCGACCTTCGAAGCGTGGTTAAATTGTTTAGTTAGATTTGCTATTTATTGTAACGTAAGTTTCAAAATACCTAATTATTATGTGACAATAGTTTGATGATTAAAAAGTTAACCGGACGGTTCAGAGTCAAGTTTGGGGTTTGCGATCCCACCTATGTTCAAAAAACTATTTAATCAAAACAAGCACAGACAGCAGCACATCAAGCCAATACAGTCAAATATCTTTAATAGATTTACAACTTTATTACTAAAGCATAACATTCAAAGTTTATTGGGGCAGTTTCGGGTAGCTTGATGTGCTGGCTTCTCTACATATGGGACTGGTACAATCATTAAAGTAAAGAAGTAAAGTTATTTTACTTGAACATTCAAGTTTCTCTTCATCTCTGTCGCGGGTCAGTTAAAAGTGTAGCAGTACTCGTAACATTTCATTATTCGGGTGAATTTGGAGATCTCTGATTGTGCCATATAACGTAAACGCACCTAATAACGACCCGTTAAAATCCGCGCTCATTACCGCCCCATTCAGAAAACTATCATTTTTATGTCATGTATTAAAGCTACACAAATGGTTGCTTTAAAAAAAATGTAGATGTATTTGTATTGCAAATGTTCATCTCTTTTTTGCGTGCGTAACTCGACGATTTAAATAATAATTGCTATGTTCGTCCGTGGACGCCGACCTTAGTGCATTTTCCATAGTGTGGCATTCCCGATGGCGTAAGTACTCTTGTTTCTTTTTAGCAGAAGATTATATCGTAAAGCATTTTAATGTAACTTCTAGTTCTTTTGATGCATTTTTGATACTTTCAGGAACACAAGTAATGATTCATTTTAATGAGATACTATTTTATTTTGCTTAAAATTCAATATTAAAAATAGGCGGTAATAGGAACAAAAATCACAATTTTATTCCTATTGTCGACCCATGTCGTTGATAAGTACTTGTCGTATCTTTTGTGTGCCATGATTTTTGTTAAAATGCATAAATTAATAGGCAGGAGGCTATACTAACTCAGTTCCTTAGTATGTTAACTTATATTTGAGCTATTAACGCCATATATTCAAGAGCTTTAGTAGCCTTATACACTAACTTTGTTCTTATGTAAATATTTTGATGAATAAAGGAGGTATAATGTTTAAATAGTGTATTTTTATAGTTGAAATATCATTATTATTAAATATTTTTAGCAACCGCACCACTTAAAATCATATACATGTACAAAAATCACATGTATTTACACAATTCATACACATTCCCTTGGGTCGGTAATAGGTTATACGATTTCCTTTAAGAAAACCTATTACCGATCTATGTACTTGTACATTTACGATGGACCCCATACTACATGTTTTTTTATTTGGTATTTATTTTCAAGTAAACATAAAGTTATTTAATATACATTATAGTATTCCATAATAAACATACAGATTTAAAATAACATAAGCTTTATTATATTATAGTAATACTTAGCTAACGTCATGGAAGTCATGTAATTTTAATTACTATTTGCTATCCGTTTATATATCAGATGATTGTGAATTAAACCGTCCAGCAAAGATCATTATGCGGCCGAGATATGATTGTGGATTTGATTCAGAGTCAGATGAATCTATTTTTTAATCTTATTTTTTTTTGCCAAAGGTTAATTTTCTTAATTTGTTTTATATTATAATATTTGATTTTGATTTGAAATGACTGCTAGAATTAAGATTTCATTCTAATTTTATATTTCTATATTACATTTTGTAAAATAATATACTAATATACACTTTAGGTTACAAATAATTCATATTAAGTAGTATATTTTTTATGACTTATTGAAGGCTGTTAAGAATATATAATAACGTTAAGTTTTGATAACATTTTGTAGTGAATGCTGAGATCATAGTTAATCTTAAATTTGATTCAGAGGTACATGATGTTATTTTTTATAATTTTTTTTCACATGAATAATATTATTAATTTGTTTCATTTGTCAATCTTAATCCAAGATTTGATTTTTGATTTGACATGACTACTAAACTTAAGAGGCGGTTTACAGTCAAATGCAACCGCCTCATAAATGTTATTGTAATTTTATATGACTATGTTACATTTTTACTAAGATTCTATAATGCCATTTACTCTTGTATAATACCAAATGCCCCCATTGGTTATATATTATTATAGTATCTAGTTATAATCAATACTGGCCTTTGGTAATTTGTTATACATAATTCGTATAAATATGATATTTTTTATTGATTTAACGCTGTTAAGAATATACTATTATAAGAATACATAAAATTGTTAAGTGTTGATAGCATTCTGTACTGTGTTGGAGCATTTATATAAACAGTTCAAAATACACGAGCATTTTTATTTAACTTTAACGGTTCCATTTATTTAGTGGTCGGTATTAGGTGTCACATAAACGGTATTAGGCACACACCCGATATTTTGAGTCGGTAATAGGGACATGACCCTTTTTCCTTTTATTTAATTTTTAATGTTTTAAGTAATTCTTTGATTATCTGTTCTTATACATAACTATAAAAATCGATAATTTCAGTACTTGAAAAAATATTTTAATTGAAGCCACATATTAAGAATGTGCTTATTTTTTGGATATCAATCTGAACTCCGCTTAAACTGGCGGTAATGGGTGCGTTTACGTTAGTATCAGTCGTCATAATTACGAGAAGAAAGTCTTGGTCTCATATTTTAGCATTAGTTTAGAGTATGTATAATTTTAACATGAATGACCAATATTTTGATTTTAAAAGAGTGTCCGTGGAGTTTCTTACCCAACCTACTACACTTTGGAATGGGCAACTAGCTTCATCTTTCTGTCTGACCGACCCCTTGACTATTCTAAATTGCCTTTAATTAGTTTAATTTAAATAAAACCAATAAAAGTCTGAGAGATTTTACAATTACTTTTAATATGGCATGGTGCCCTTCTGACAGGACGTGAACACGTTAACATTCTGATGACGAAAGTGTACACGATCGACCATCCAAACAAACAAATTAACTATATCACATTACACTACAGTGGGCGGAAGACCCAGCATTAGCGTACACTGCGTTGCAAATAATTGTATCCACACAATGAAAGGCCGATGTTTTCTATCTTGTTTCACGCTCGTTTAAAAGATAGCATCGACCACATCCTCCTAGCGATATTGTTTACAACTCAACTAAATAGACTGTGACGTTTTATTTGCACTGCACTGTATTTGGTAATTAAAAAAACAAAGGCCTTCGGGTTGTGGTGTTTGTTTTTTTAATTGTTTATTAGGTTTAATTGTGTGTTACATACGGTTTTTCATGAACTTTGACTGGCGAAATTCGTTTTTCGCGAAAAGAAAAAGTTTTGACATTCTGTCGTGCTTTCATATATTTTTTGGGTTTGAAGAATTTGTTTGGTTATGCCTATACAAGGTATTTTAGGTATTTTTTTAAAAACACTCCGCACCAGCAGTCACTTAGCATAACACCACACCTGTAATCCTCATAGGTGTAATCCCCCATAGGTGTAATCCCCCATAGGTGTAATCCCCCATAGGTGTAATCCCCATAGTGTTAGGCAGAGGAGTAACCATAGTACAACCACATTTCGCCAAATATGTTTAAATCCCATGTAGGGGCAAAAACCGGGCACAAAGCCGGACTCCGGGCTGCTTCTGAGAAATTCTTGATATGAAAACACAATAGCAGTTGGCTCGACCTGCGAATCGAACGCAGGACCTCATGATCAGCAGTAGCGATGGCGACCACTAAAGCAACGACGCAGTCATAACAACAAAACATAATATAAGTTAAACACCATGTATCTCTGAAAGCAATCGTGAAATGAGTCAAAACTTTTGAAAATCCCCTTTTATATGAATTTAATGTTTTATGTTTATAAACCAATAACACGTAACTGGTAGCGAAATATACCCTATTCAAGTTAATTTAATCGAGTCCTTAGATCTTGGTTGCGATGATCGAGGGCGATTAAAGGACATTGGCAAAAATACAACGTGTAACGTTAAATGCGCAAAACCTCAGACACGCCAACTGATTTTTAATTTAATTGACCTATACCAGAGAGAAAAGCAGTCATTGAAAAAATTGTAAAGGTTTTATGTGCTGTTTTAGTTTTACTGGCCATTCTGATCGTTTCTTGCGTCTGCGACGACGCTTTACCGAGGGAGGAGTCGTCACCGGGCCGCTGCGCCGCGCTGACATTAGCTTGCTTGACCTATTAATAAATAGTTTATATTTATTAATAAAAAAGGCAACGTTTTTAAAGCCGATTTTTTGAAAAATGTGACCTATATTAAAAAGTGGTTCAATTAATTCTGCTCGTTATTCTGATCAAACTATTTTCAGGTTTTGCGAATTTAACGTTACACGTTGTATATGTGGCTTGGTCCTAATGTACACCACTACCGAGACTGAATATTCTATTAAATAAATCTGTCAGTAAAAAGATATAGCTAATAATAAGTTTTTTTTTTTAACTTTGTCTTGGCCTGTTTTATTTGAACAAATGTGGTATCATTGTCATTTCAAAGGGTTTCATGTGATACGACAACATAGAGGTTAGTTGCCTACTCCCGTAGCTCACCAAAACAGAGTCGTCGATGGAGTCCGGCCTTGCTTTCGATCGAGTCTGTTTCGTCTCGCTAACCTTACCATTGCGAAATGTAATGTATCTGCGCTGATCGACGATTAAGATGGGAAGGTCGCCAGTTCGGTTCCCAGGCGGAAACATTATGATTCTGTTATTTTTGCTATGATCTGCTGATTACTTGTTTGTTTTGCATTATGAGAAATTCATTAGTGTTTAAATAAACATGAGAAATAAATTCTAAGTATATTTTTTTCTAGATTTTACTTAGTGAATTGAAAATACAATAGCTAACTACTAGCTACCACATTGTTCGATCTGGGAATCGAACCCAGAATGTCATGTTTGGCAAGGCAATTAATATGGCTTGACATTGATTCCATAGCGACGCAAGTGAATCGTGATGTTATCGTTCTATCGTACCAGGCAATTTTTCCCGGTTTAAGGTTTATGAGGGTTTCAGCGGTTGATCAAAATTTTCAGTGGACAAGTGTAGTGTTGTGTTTTCAGAGGATAATTACGGGTATATCCACTCCAAAAATGGACAATGGCGGTGTGCAGTCCAACGCACATCACTGACACAGAGTCTTGCCGTAGCAGTAAGGACCATTTTCATAGTGGTAGTAATACCATTTATGTTGACTGTACGTTGATTTTAGCACACAATAAGACTTTCAATGGTTACAGAACTCTCTCTAAGAACGTCGTCTAATCAAAAGCTGAACTTGAAAACAAATTATACATAAACCGACCATTTCTGTCTAAAACAAACAGTTCAAAACCCGTCTGATCGGTATCATTGTATTAATATTGTAAATGTAATGACTTGTAATAAAGAATACTGATTGGTTGGAAGAAGAAAGTGTGCGATAAATGATGTGGCACTAGACGCTATGCGGAGATGTGCAGTAATTGAGGTGGCGCAAGTCATAAGATGTTGCAGGGGTATTTAAGAATATAGGCCAAAGATCGATCTTCATAAAGCTTAATTGGGCACATCACGACGCTCAGCTGGGAGCAGACGATTGAAGAAGGATAGAAAAATATATGAAATTCTAGGTTACGTGGACAGCTAGGTAAAGATTCACCGTTTTGTTGAGTTGAGTGTGTTGCGCCACTTCTCCTTTCCTGCTAAAGCACTATGATGAAGTGGTGAAGGGCGAGCGTTTTGGGGGACTGTCTTATGTCATTTTGACGTTTCAAATGTGCTGATTCTCAGTCTAATTTGAATAAATAACTTTTCATTTTGATTACGGAGTTCAAGGCAGTGAATATGACAATGTATTTAGTTTTTTTTACAAATAAAACTTTTCTTTAGGTACGAGTGGGAGTAAAAGTAACTGATGAGTGCCTACTTAAGTTAAACCACCTAAAACCAAATAAGAAATGGTAATTGAAGGTGAAGGAAGATACACGCGGTTACAGGCAGGTTTTTGAATGAGCATGTAGAATTTAATAGGTTGTAACTTTGAAGTTGAATATTCGAGAAATTGGAGATCACAGGGGTAACAATTAAAAGACTTCTATTGCATTGGGTGGGCGTTTATATACAGAATTATATTGAATCAAGTAATTCCACGAGAGCGCTTTTTGCTTTCACCTTGTACCTGAGTGCATCAGCTGAGTCAGAGATATAAAGTCCTTTCTATTGAAAGCATCTTCGTTATCTTTACATAACTTAGTACTCACATACAAGTATACAAGTTATGTAGTTAAATAAATATGTCAGTGTATCTCGCGTGGTAAAGATTATGTATTTTTTGTCGAACAAGACGTGATAAATGTAATAATGTCTTATAATAAGCGGGTATTACGATATAATGCATGAAAGTGACGTTTTTATTAGATACTTAAATATTTTATGTTAGTTGGGAATTGTAATTGTTATACCTACAAGTGTTTGTGTGCTTGTGTAGATTTATTAATTGATGATTTCTACGACGTCTATTTTATTATAACGTTTCGTTCAGTCGCTCCATGTAAAATACTGGTATTCAGCTGCATCCGGTTGGACTGGAAGCCGACCTCAACATAGTTGGGAAAAGACTCGGCAGATGATGATGAACAGACGTTGTAGGAATCATGTCAATAGTAACTAATAAGTAGGTTTATAGCTTATTGTTGTCAGGTTAAACCAAGTTTAACTTAGTTATTATATAAGGTGTTAATAAGTCATTTTATGAACACACGCGCAAATTCTATTTGTGAAAAAAAAATGTTTATAGATGTAGATATAGCTTTAAATAATCATAATAGTTTAAATAACATAATCTCTATCTGCCTGCCTTTTCCGAACTATGTTGGGGTCGGCTTCCAGTCTAACCGGATGCAGCTGAATACCAGTATTTTACTCGTACATGGAGCGACTGCCTATCTGACCGAAAACGAATAAGAATAAATACTAAACAATCATTAATGATGATCAAAATGGCAATACAGTGTGGCAATAGCTTTGAAGCTTTCGTTGGTTAGCCCAACGGTAGCATGGTGTCTTATTCGGCATCAAATTATAGTCATTATTGTTAGCCGGAAGAAATTAGGGATGTGACAAAATGCTCTGTAGCGGACGGTTTGAAGAGGGGTTCATTACATTGTAATTGTAAAGTGTTTTAACTGATAGTTAATGTAATGCCCTAGTTGAATAAGATAATAAGTCAATCAATCAATCTGCCCAGCCCTTTCTCAAGTAAGTTGGGGTCAGCTTCCAATCTAACCAGATGCAGCTAAATACCAGTACTTTACATTAAAAAAAAATGTTTATTGCATCATCGTAAATAAATTATTCTAATACAGTGGGGAGAATCCTTTATATGGAGCGACTGCCTATCTGACCTCCGCAACCCAGTTACTAGGTAACACGATACCCCTTGGTAAAACTGGATGTGAGACTTTTGGGCTTCTGATGACTCGTAACGACTGTCAAAAATCCACGAATGACAGCCGGGACCAACGGCTTAACGTGCTTTCCAAGGCACCGAGGGGGCTAAACCTGTTATTACAATAGCCATGAGCCCCTTAAATAAGGTAGTAAGTACTATTACTTACTATCTGGAACGGTTTTGATTTTTTTAGCGTACGTACAGACGCCAGTAAATAAAGCTACCAAAAACTGTCAAATTTTCTAATCAACTTTGAACCGTATGCGTTAGCAATAAAGTTGAAAATCTATTAAAGAATTTTGACAGATTGTAGCAGCTTGATGTGCTGACGTCTGTCCATAAATATGAAATTTCGAGTTGTAGTAAAAATTCAGCATTCTAGAGCGTCGCTTGTCGTAGTTTTTATTCAAAGCTCAATGTGTTATATTTACACTCAAGCTCGTGAGTACGGAATAATGAGCCAGAAAAAAAAAAACAATAGACGCAGACATAGATTACAAAAAGATGAGCCACTTTTGACATTAGCTGTCAAAATTTACAAGTGTAACATCAATTCTAAAACTCAGATGCACGAGTTCCATGACCCCTCGTGATGTATTCGACCTTTAAACTAAAGCCTCCGTAAAAAGGATGTAACGATTTAACTTAATGTCGACGTTTAATCGATTGTCGATTGTCTGTTAGAGTCCGACCGAATTTCGTTATCCTTTTCGGTCGGCCGAAATATCCAATTTCGTTTTCGGCCTAAAACATACTTATACATTCGGCAGCTTTCGGCCACTCTGCCGAATGTATTAGTATTAATACATTCGGCAGAGTGGCCGAAAAATATTTAAAATTGATAATTACAACAACTAAAAGCACAAGAACTGTAATTAAGGCAGAGAACTGCTTTATCTCGAAAATAACATCAAATTGTTTGATTATTAATAGGAATCTGTCAGAAAAATATAAAGTTTCGTGAGATTTAAATTTAAACGGTTAAATATAATGATAAAAATACGAGACTTAATTTATGTTAAAAGTAAAAAAAAATAGAGTATTTTTCTAAAAAAAAAACCCATCGACAAAAAAAAATGTTATCTACGTTTTCGTTTTCGGTTTTCGGCCCAAGATGAAAAAAAAAATAATAAAAAATAAATAATATCGTTTTTTTTTTCCAAATAAAATAAAATAAATAAGATGCAAATCAGCCGAAAACAATTTTCGGTCGGACTCTATTCTCTATCGATTGCCGATGCCAAGGTTGCTCGAGTTAATGGATCGAGCAAGTTAACGGATGATAGAATGTACGTTTATATACAAGTACATGTTTTTGTTTTGTTACAGCGTGATTTGATGTTTAGGTTAAATATGAAACGATGTGCACTTTTTATTTTTATTCTTGCTGTGTCTTAAATGTGTAATGAATGATTGTTCTGTATTGCGAAGGTGAAAAATAACAGTATCGGTTTGTTTAAATTCTAACTGGCGAGCGAGAAGTAGTAGATTCAAACCTGACGTGAACCTACTTCTAGCTATTTGCATAACAACTATTAACCTATACGTAACTATTTGCTACTTAGCTTGAAGTTTAGCTTAGAGAGGTACAGGAATTTTAATATCATCATCATTTGCACTTTTATCACCCAGCGGATTCCCGCGATCTTCATCAGATCATCGATCCACCTTGTGGGAGGCTTTCCAACGCTACGTCCTCCGGCACGCGGCATCTATACAACTCAAATTGCCCGTTTTCTTTTAAATTAGTATATTTTTTCCTGTCAAAACAAAAAAAGTTGTATGGAGCAAAAGGTTTATCGATAAAACAAAAATTGTAGACGACCACCAAAAGTGTGTACTCACACTGCAGCCGGTCGATTCTGGAAAAATCTCACCGTGATAACTAAGGTGAAGTGAGCTTAGAGTGAGCTGTGAGTCTTGCTGATGCTAGGGATTGACACTATTGATGACTCACTGCGCGCTCACTTTACCTTTGTTTTCACGGTGAGATATTTACAGAAAAATAGGCGGGCCCTATAACGTGCCATCCCTAGCATAATGCAATCTAAACTAGAATGCAATCCCACCTTACTTCCACCATGTGACACATACGTAATCACCCACAAAACGTACTTGACCGCATAATAAGTTGAATTAAAATAGTTTAACACTAATTGCTGCATCTATTGTACTTGTACCCCCAGAGGTCGGAGTGTGGGACTCGTTGCTAATTACAATCAGTTTGAAAACTATGACGATTACGTCAAGGACTCGTTCAATGGAAATTGAGAGGAATTTTCTAGTGTTATTGTGTTTGTTTTGAGTAATACGGTTTATTTTTCGGTTGGTTTTGTAATTTTTATCATTGGGAAAAGACAGGGAAAGTTCCTTTTTAATGTTTTGTTATGATAAGAACTTGTACTTTGTAACTAATACCTTTAACAAAAAGTGGAATGGTAAAAAGTCAAGGACAAATGCGTGCACTGACTGGACTGGTCTTCAAAAGACAATTTCAAATACCAATCAACACGATCTTCACATGATCTGACCAAGATTATGTCTGGACTAAAGAGACTGTGACCTCTGATTTTATTTCGGCCTGTCTTCTCAGTGTAGCAGAAAAGAAACCCCGACCCCATCTACTTTTTAAAATATGATTGACGTGTAAACGTGTTTGTACGAACCTACAGATAGAATTAAAATATTTTTTCATTGATATTGAAAACTTGAACGTGAGACATTTTTGCGCACTGAGGGGTTCCATATTCTAGCATATGTATTTATTTTTGGCGATTTTTTTCCTTTCAGAGCGACAAACATTGTAAGCTTATTAGGTACTAAATTGAAAGTGATAGGTTTTATTTAGATAAATAATTGAAAAACATTTAAAAACTAACTTATATAGTTAAGTTAGTTTTTAAATGTTTTTAATTTTTTTTTCTGCATTTCCTAAAATGGAAAAACTTAACTACTTTCAATGAACAGGAAAGTTACTGTAATTTGTACAATAAATAAAAGAAAATAGACATAACAGACATATAGCATGCCGTGCGAGCTGTAAAAGTAAAATGAGTGAAAATTAATTATAATTTACAGCTGATGAGTCAATACCCGCCGTAGTGTTCATTATTCAGTGGACACTGCGTGATTGTAGTGTTTCTACACAATGCAGTATTATTAATAGGTATGCCTGTAAATGTATGTGCTAATTATTGCCTGTCGTAGCTTTAAACTCCTGCAGTACACTAGTGTTATTCTGAAAGTACCACTTTCGATTTATGTGCAGTGACGTCAATGAGTTCCCATTTTACAGAATAGCTCAACAACGTAGCTACTCATCATCTTCCTGCCGTGAGATTAAGTCAGCACAGTATTTCTCTTCTTCTATGCATGTGTTTCTATTTACTAAAGCACTACAGTGTACAGTACTCACCAATTCGGTTATAAAGCGTGGTGATTATGGATACTTTCACGCCAATTTTCAGTAGTGGTAATTATTGGAACGTTTATAAATGAATGAATGAATGCTTTAAGTTTATAAATGAAAAGAAGAAGAGAAAACAAAGCGACGGAAAGCCTATTCAAAAAATTAAATAATGATCTACAAGCGTATACAGTGTGGTAACGACCACTGATTTTGTCGGTTATGAAAAAAAAATTGTTGTTCCATACATTTTTACCGCGTAGGTAAAAATGTATGGAACACTTTTCTATGAAACAGCTGATTGTTTTTTGATAACCGACAAAAAAATTCTACGCTAGGCGTTCTAAAATCCTGTGCTGTATTCGTGTATTCAATTTCCCGTAGATGTCCTTGTCACCCTGTATATATTTATTGAAAAATCTTATCTCATTTTAAAATGATTGGTGTTTGTTATTTTGTTCAATCAGTCATCACGACCTACAAGATTTTTTGCAGATTATCACTAATCAGTCTTGATCGCGCTTTCTGAAGCCGCTTGTTACCGAATTCGATAATATGTCATGGAATGTAACACAATACCATTACCTAAAAGTCTCAAAAACATTATTGATCTAACCTTTTGACATAACACTGCCAAAATAATGGCTCAATACCACAATACCATCAGATATGACGATTTCAATACATTTGTTCAGTTCGTCTGATGAAAAAATGTCGGATCAATATTTATTGAAAGCTTGTAACGAGCCTTATTTGGCGTGAAAGTAAAAACGTATTGTTAGTGTTACCTATTGCTTGTGTTAGAAGCTTAGATGTCATCAATGATACTTATATAAATGTAGGATGTGTCGTAGGATGTCGTGTTTTTAAAGATTTGGATCTAATAAATTGGTATTATAATAAAAAGCGCGTGTCATACTCGAGTATTGGGAGTTCCGAATTCTTGATTTTCTTTCGGTATTTTTTTATGTTACTATTTTATGCACACTACACGGAGGAAAAATCATAGAAAAATTACTGTGCTCGTCACTGTAAAATGAGTGCAAGTGAAATCTACAGAAAATTTTCTGAGTGAGATTGGGTAAAATTCACTATTTGTCCAATAAATTTTACTGTACAGCATAAGAATTTTTACTGTGCTAGCATGGTAATTTTTCCATTACCACTTAAATGCACTCATACTATGAGACAGCATAATAATTTTTCTAAGATTTTTCTCTCCGTGTATGAGACCTACTACCCTACTTTAAGAGCTTTTTATACTATACCAAAGAAAACAGCGTGGAATATTTTGTTTCACTTACGCTGTTAGCTTGGGTCTGCAAGATTTAAAACCGATAAATTGGAAGCGTATATTAGCTTAGTCGAAAAGCCTGCTAGAAATTCTTCTTTAATAGTTGGTTTTTTGATGAAAGCCAAATATGAACCTTTTTTTGCGTCAATCCAAACTAAATTGGGTCAAGGACTGAGTGTCTAATAAAGAATAGTAGGCGTAAATGTTTGAGACCTGGTCCCGGGGCACTATGAACTAAATTATTGTAATAAAACATTTTACAGTTACCAAATAACACACTCAATATGCGCTACGCATACATAATATTACAATTCCAAGTAATTTCCCAAATTAAGCGCTTACAAAAAGAAACACCCAATTTTGAAATGTACTAAATCACAAATTGGATTAATTTTCTCACGTTCCAAAATAGCTCTTATCTCGGATCGCATAAGAACTGTTTTAGATTATGTGCGCACGCGCAGGAGTCACGCGATCAGTTATATAAGTGTTACAATTAAGCTTTTGCCGTGAGAACGGGGTATTGTGATGATTAAATTATTGACACACAAGTGTGGTTATACTTCTAATAAGGTAACAAGATTACAGTCTCGTGTGGTGATTAGAAATGGGAATTGCTCATTAGACTGGTTTCCTGAATTAGTAAGATAACATAAAATATATAGCTTCACGTCTGTATTTCCCGAAAGTGTGGGAGGAGTTGAATTTTACAGTAAACTCCAAATCAGTGGTAGTATGATTGAAAGGTTATTGTATTTTATTATTATTTTATTTATTTATTTTATTTATTTAGTGACAATTTGACATTGTCAGCACCTTTTACTCTAGCAAACCGGTACCACTCATGTCCGGCTGACTGTACACCTGCATCTTTCCAACTATGTTTAAGTACCACATAATAAGAGCGAGTTTATTGCCATCAAGAGGCACTAATGTAGTGACTGGTCTACAAACTGTAGTATAAATTCCTGACGGAAATTGTAAATCAAAATCAAGACAAAAGCATACGCCGTTAGGAAAATTCGTGGCTTAACTGATTTAGAGACAGCCCGTTTAGTTTACTTTAGTTATTTTCATAGTGTGATGTCATACGGTATTCTGTTGTGGGGAAATGCCGCCGATATTCAGACAATTTTTATTTTACAAAAAAGGGCAATTCGTTCTATTTATAAATTAAGTCCTAGACACTCCCTCAGAGACAAGTTTAAAGAGATTAATATAATGACTGTGCCTTCTCAGTACATTTATGATAATCTTTTGTATGCACATAAAAATATTAATCTGTTTAAAAAATACAGTGATATCCATAACATAAATACTAGGAACAAACACAAATTTGTTGTTCCTACAACAAGGCTCAAGAAAATAGGTGGCTCGTTTAGATGCCAATGTATACGTTTTTATAATAAACTTCCTAGCCACATTCAAGAACTAAGCATTAATAAATTCAAATCTTTGATAAAGCTAAAACTATGCCAGAAAGCCTATTATGCGTAAAATACTATTATTTAGGACAAAAAAGCTTGGGATTAAGCTGCTCCAATAGGTCTAGACAGTGAATGTTGTTTATTTTTTATTTTGCTGATTTACACTTTTGTTTTTTTTTTTCTTTCTAAATATCGAATCGTTGAGCTCCTTAAGTTCAGAGTTGAGCTGCACGGTTACTGACGAATGCGTGCACTGACTGCACAGGTCCACTCAATCTGTGTGGTTCTTTCCTCAAAAGACCACTTCAGACACCAATCTACATGGTCCTCAAAGATCAAAGATTATATCCGGATTTTTATGTACACATTGACATTCATGAATTTTATATAAACAATGACATGGATATTTACTTTGTTAAGTATCTTATTTTTTATTATTATTACTGTGAGTGTGAAGACTATGTGGGTCATTTCTTTTTTCTGTTTTCCTTCTTAGTTAGTTTTAATCATGATCTGGCAGTTTGAGTCATTTATGCGGCCTACCCAAATGTCCTTTCATTGGTATTGTTCGTCGAATCGTAAGGCTCCTCAAGTTCTGAGTTGAGCTGCACGATTTTTGACAAATGCGTGCACTGACTGGACAGGTCCTCTCAATCTGTGTGGTTCTTTACTCAAAAGACCATTTCAGACACCAATCTACATGGTCTTCACATGATCTGACCAAGATTATGTCTGGACTTTAAAAGAGACTGTGACCTCTGAGTTTGTTTCGGCCTTTCTTCTCAGAGTAGTCAGATAGGAAACGCCGACCTCATCTAGTTTAAAAAAATATGATTGACATGTAAAAGTGTTTGTACAAACCTACTTACAGAAAATAAATCATTTATCATTTATCTACCAGCTACCAAAATAAAAGAGTGATAACACGACGTAACTTCGGTAACAATTACCGACCAGTAGCTTGTAATAGCGGTCGTTATTACGTCTGATACGGTCGATAATACCGGAAGACTTGTAGGAATTTCTTCTTAAGATCAAGGGCATTGAGTCATTGGGACTGTCTTAAAGTAATTAGCTTGAAGGACTTTGAAAAGGGTAGATGTTTGATAGATTGTTTGCATGAAGTTAATTGAATTTAAATGTTAAATGGGATATCTACCTATGAGTGGAGTAAGTACCGAGCTAAAATTTGATCAGTATTTATTTTTCATACTGAATTTTAAAACTAGAGAAGGGGAGGAGCCCGTGGCAAAATAATAACAGCCGCACAGGTTGATCGATCAGGTTAAGCTACATTAGCCATGGTCGGTCTGTGGATGGGTGACTATCTTTACATACCGAGACCCCTCTGTGCTTCAGAAAGCACGTTAAGTGGTTGGTCCCGCCTGTCATTCGTGGATCTTTGAGAGTCGTTACGGGTAATCAGAAGCCCGAAAGTCTGACAACTAGTCTTACCCAAGGGATATCGTATTACCCAGTAACTGGGTTGTGGAGGTCAGATAGGCAGTCGCTCCATGTAAAATACTGGTATTCAGCGGCATCCGGTTAGACTGGAAGCCAACCTCAACATAGTCGGGAAAAGGCTAGGCAGATGATGAATTCATTTTAAAACTGCAAAGTAACTGTCTGTCTATCGATGTCTCTCTGTCTGTTACTTTTTCATGCCTAAACGACCGAATTGAACGTATTTCGATGAATTCGGCACACAGGTAGACCATGACATGGGTTAGGATATACGATATATCCCAGTAGCCCATGGGATAATTTTCAACATACACGCGGTCGAAGACTTGGGCTAAAATTAAATGCTACATATTTTGACATTTTTATTATTCTCAATAATAAGGGTATAGATTTGAAGTTGCAGTGGGTTCCAGCACACATTGGTCTGAGGGGGAACGAGGAGGCTGACCGTATAGCTAAATTGGCGGCAGTGGATGGTAGAGAAATTGACTTCTTATCGGATCATTGGGAGTTAGTGCCTAGATTTAAAGCGGTATGTTTTGACGATTGGAAACAAGCATTTGAATCTAAATCTATAGATAAAGGTGTATGGTATAAAACCATACAGGGTGAGCTTCCTCGTGCCCCTTGGTTTGAAGGCATTAAACTGAGCAGGAATTATATAAAAATAGCTTTTAGACTAAGATCCGGACATTATCCATCAGCAAAGTTTGCCTTTTTAATGAAAAAATCAGATTCTCCTAATTGTATATTTTGTAATAAAATTGAAGATGTTCAGCATTTGCTGATGGAATGTGTCCGGAATAAAGATGAACGCGACTCGCTGCTGAACGAATTTAATTTAAATAGGCTAGATGTAGGTCTCATTCAGAGTATTTTGGCAAGCCCTAAATCGGAGGTAGCAAAAAAGTTATGCAGTCTGGTGTTGGTCGTGCAGCAGCGAGCAGCAACCCTTTAATTTATATTGAAAGTTCCTTTTAAGTTCCTTTTGTTTTGTTTATTATATTACTAAGTGATTTTATTTTGTTATAAGGTATGATGGGGTTGACATATCCTTAATGGACAAAAACCCCTAATTGTTAAAAAAAAAATAAAGATTAAAAAAAAAAAAAAAATTGACATTTCGATACACGCATGTAAGTACGAGTACGTACATGTAGGTCGTCTCATAAAGTATCTTTATGTAGGTACTACAATTCAGTTATCAAATTCTCAATATCACAAAATATGGTAACACAAAAAATAATAAAAGCGGAGGGAGATACATTGACCTTTTCTTTGCACTATTAAGATACATAATCTAAATATGCATGATCCCAAAACATTTAACGACCGTGTCATGCGTAAACCCAAATCACCCACAGCGCAAGTAGCCTTCCTCACATCACTTTCATTGACGAGGACGCGACACGAGCGCGAGCACGAGTATTAGTAGGAGTACAGTCAACCACAAGACAGTTGTATGCGAAAACCAGCCTTACTACCACGAGATAAAGGCGCTGTCAATGTCAATTTGTTACTACATACTTTGGTTGACTGTACGAGTGACGAGTGATCGAGTCGATGGGAAGATGGCCTTTACGCTCAGTAGTTATAGCGTGCGTACGGACGAACGGTACTTGATGTAGCGTCGGCAGGTAAAGTGTAACATTCAAAATAATATTATTTTTAGGGGTTCATTTTCAATTAGTTCAAGATCGCTTTTTTGCTAATTTAAAAGTGATACGGTCATGATATTGATAAAGATCAATATGATCCTGCTGAATGTATTCATTGTATTTTAAAAGATGTCTACCAACTATTGGACAGTATAATTAGTAAAAAGTACTGGGTGAACGGTGATTGGTTGGCAAACTGTCGTTTTCTTTTAATGTTAATTTTATTATTTTAGTCTACATTCATATACCTAATAGTAATATATTATTTTATTATTTATTTATTTTCACTTCACACAAACATCAGTGTAGCCCTCATCAGGCTCTAGTACAAGGAGTTCCTGTATCACAAGAGCCAGGGCTATATAACAATTTAAAGGGAATAAAGAACCACTATAGACAAAAATGAGATACACGTTTTTTTTTTCTATGAGCCACGAATTTTGCAGTACCAACAACTTTATCTTATAGCGTTTGTATGTCGCCAGATGATAAATAGCAATGTGCTTGTTAATATAAAAAAATAATTAACAACCTTTGACCAACTCAGAAATAATTCAACACTTACAACGACCATTTATTTTAATTCCACCATTCATTTATAGTTTAGCAGTTACTAAATATTTCTCAATCACACTGCAACTAGACAATTACAAAATCTAACATCACGCATCATTTCAAACTTACGCACGGTTGTAAAAACAAAAGACAAACAAAATTTTGACCGCCAATTATATTATTTATTGCTAGCGAACCAGTGCTTCGAACGATTGCTTTTATGACTTGACAAAACATCGAGATTTCTTTATCATAATATGTAAGCTTAATATACACATAAACCTTTCCGAAAAAAAAAATTCTAAATTATAGTGTAATCAATTTCTGTTGCGTTGTTAAGAAGAACTACGTAGTCACACAGACAGACACGAAAAGCGACTTTAATGTATACTCTTTATATATTAGTTACGATTGTTCTGCTGTCTGTACTCGCTATACGAAACTGTTAGCCGTCCTTGAACTTTCGCCTGGAGCAACGTCACTCGTGTGCAGTGAGCCTATACACACACATGCATAGACAGGGCTGGCACGATTCTGATCATCAAGATTTTGGACCTCATTATCTTGAGTTCTGTTTAGCTATATGTAAGAATAACAAAAATAAAATCCCAAATGGTTCTAGCTAGTTTTTTTTTTAAATACATTTTAAATATTCTTTGTAAGTTCCATCAAGTTGAATTTTGCACGGATGGTGATCGGGTTCTTTTAGCAATATCTCCAGAACCATTCATTGTTGTCGTTGACGGGAGATTCGTGTTTAGTAGTTAACTTTTACGATCTGCAATAATATTATAAGCTTTTGAATTGTTTTAAATACCAGTTTTGATTCAAGTCACACTAAACATTATTTATATTGACGCCTCCTATCGTTTTCTTGACTATGCTGTTAATTAATTTTGTATTAGAATTAATAGCACCGTAATGTTCAAACCAACCTAAAAAAACCGTTTTACGTACAGCACATTCCTACAGAAATTCGTGCCAAAACAACTTATTCCACAGTTTGAAGATAGTTCTTGAGAATAGCATGTTTATGACCACTCACACACACACACATACACGCACAAATTCACGTCAATTTCACAGCACTTCACAATTACCATAACGCATATTATTATGTATATTTCTAGATGTTATCGAGGCCTGAAGATTTATAGTTTGCTTCAAGTGCAGAGGCACTTGAAGCAAACTATAAATCTGCAACTGTAATCATCGATAGACATGTAAGATGTATCGGTATGAGTGTTTCTTGAAACATGACTGTCATAGGAGTTAAAATATTATTACACAAAGATATGCAGGGACCTTTTCCCTTAACACTACAGTGCATGACTAAGCTTTTCTTATCAGCTTAAAAAAAATACATTAGCCTGCAAATATGATGCCATTTCTCGAAAAAATATTTAGAAAAATCATAACTGAATAGAAACGTATGTTTTTGTGCATGGCACATCATGTATTATAATGTTAATATGTGTTACGTAGTATCAATGAAATTACAAGATTACACGTAAAATGACAAATATGAACATGAACTTACCTGTACTAATTATTTCGACCCTGAAAATTCTATCATTTTAATTTTATCATTTTTTTGCGATTATTATACGCCGCTCGTTAATCGCATTCAAAGTACCTACCGATTTGAAGAAAACATAAATAAATGTTCATCTACAGATCTATCCAAATTATATGGTACTAAATTCGAAACTCAAATACATAATAGTTAATCTTGTCAACACTAGATCACGCTACTTAGATTGATTTTTAAAACAAGACATTTTTCGGTATGTCCCATATGTGGGACACTATGCACTGTAGGGTTAAATCGGGATGGTTTAATAAGAGTTAGGGAGGAAGGGACCCTATTAAAAAAACACATCGCCTACACATTGGGCCCTAAATATCGTGTGTAATACTCGTAGGAGTTTAAACCTTGACTAATTTGGAAACTCTTTTTTATTGAAGAAAGCGTCTGAAGGGACCGATGGCTCATTTATGTTAGGGATGCGCCGCAACTGATTATTTTTATATTTTAGATGCTTTAGCCTGAGGCAGACGTTGTATGCGTCGTTTACCATTCAAAGCACACGCCCCATAATGTCTGGACGTACATTTAAATTCACTGACAGGCAACGCACAGCCTAAACCGCTGGGTCTACAAAAATAAAATTATGCACAAGAGTTCCTTATGTAACGAATGTGAGCACATAAGAAGGATTTTAAAAAAGAAATCCCCTATAGGGGTCCCCTATAGAGGGGTCTTGTAGTTGACTGATGAAAGTTTGTATAGAAGTCCGTCCATTTTTGCCGCGAGGAAATCCCATCGGTCGCACAGCTTATAGTTGATAAGTAAATTACATACAATAGCTCTTTAATTTCTTAACTATTTTAGGGCACTATACGGCTATAACTGTCATAACAATAAAACTTCTGTAGTGTCTCATGTACAGTCACCAAAAGATATAAGTAACCAGGGTCGTCGGATATAACTGAGGTTTACTAAGAAATCGATGGATGTTTTCGAATGAAATTTAATTTGATTAATGAACTGTTTGGTGACCGTACCTACGCTTCGCTACAGTGTTGTGCTCTTCAGCTGAAAAAATATATTCAAAGAAGTCTACTATTATTTAGCTACATTAAGGAATGAATGAAAAAACTCAAACATAAATTTAGAATATGTGGATGAGTATTTTATTATATTATTTTAATTTTTAGGATAGACACTAACAACATGACATTTTATCAATCGATTCGTTAAAATCTGTCACAGATCAATACATATCCTGTGATGTCGTGAGGTGCTGACATTTTTTATTAATTTTTTGATCGGACCACTTTAAAGAGTAATGTCAATGTGTCAATTATAACGCATGTAGGTACCTACTACTAGTATTTAATGTAATGTCTAGACATTTGGTATTCCCAGGACATTCATCAGAAGCTTTTAGTAAATGTTAAGGTGTGCGAGTTTTGTAACGTTTATAAGTAGTTGAACGATGAGTAATAAAACTAAAAAGTTGTTTGCTTACGAGTTTTATGATTCATTTTTTGGATGAGAAGTCGTAAAAGTATGAGACAAGTAGTTTAGTTACCTATCAACAAGTGACTTGACCTGAATGATATTTATAATAAAAAAAGTCAACATAAACATTGATTCCGGTCATGCTTTGAATTATCATTAATATGTGGATTAGGTACAAATAAGCAGATAAAAAATAACGATTGTATAATTACTTTAGAATACATGCTGCACACTGACAACAGCTTGCCTGTATTACATATTATAGCACCCATATTGCGATAGCTATGTTTAAGTCCCATGTAATAACGGGCCAGCCTATTGCTGCTGCACACTGATGTATATACTAATAATATTAAAGTAAAAAACTTTTTACTTTTAAAGTCCTAGTTGATGATGTTGTTGTTGATGTTGGTGATCTTCGGAGCTAGTGATATAATTCCGATTTTTTTTAACTAAGGTTATAATATTAGTGTTATGGCAATGTGTCAAACATTGCCATAACACTAATATTATAAAGGCGAAAGTTTGCGAATGTGTCTGTATGTTTGTTACTTCTTCACGCTCAAACGGCTGGACCAATTTTGATGAAATTTGGCACATAGATAGTTTATAGCCAGTATTAACACATAGAATAGTTTTATCCCGATATTCTTACGGGATCGAGAACTATGCGGGTGAAACCGCGGGGCACAGCTAGTAGGATATATTTTATGTTAAAACAAGAAATTTCACGCAGACGAAGTCGCCTAAGCCATCGAGGTTCTTTCGCGACTCCGAATTATGTTACATGTTACACAAGCTGCTTAACAGGGGCATCATTAATCGCCATTATTTACATAAGCCTCTCACACAATAGTATGGGAACGCGAAACGAGAAAAACGTAGGATTTACTATAACATTTTAATTGGTTGTTGCGTTCATACAAAGTCACCGCGCGCGGGTTTCATAAATATATGAATTCCGACCGGTGCAGTTATTAAGGAAGAATTTGTTACTAAATACGTTAAATGATGCGGTTACTAAAATATTTAGTAATTATATTGCTGCGTAATTATGTTGTAGACACATTAATTTTAATAATATTATTGGCTTGATGAAGGGAGACACGGAGAGAAAAGGGCGATCTGTAGGTTGGCAATTATTGTATTTATAAAAAAAAACAAAATGTTAATAGCATAAGTTACCTACAATTACGGAATAGAATAGACTTTTGAGCATAGGTTACAATGAATGTTATACCTAACCATTCTGACATATGTACATCTTTTTTAACCCCCGACTGAAAAAGAGGGGTGTTATAAGTTTAGCGTATCTGTGTGTCGGTCTGCGGCGTTTTGTTTATTCTGTTATGATTTACTTTTTAAATCATTCAAGTGTTTCACTGTCTTCTGTTTTTTGTTTTTTTTTTTTGTCACGCGGAATAGATAGCATTTTCTTGTTTATTATTTCTAATAACTACTTAGTACATATGTTTTACACAATAAGAAAATTACTGTTCACTTTCATTATGAAAATAAGGAAAATATTATTTTATACGAAGCTCAAATAAAATGCATATTTACGAGATTTCGTCACTTGCTTCAAACAATAATTATTTCCATCCGTGATTAACTATGTCAACTAGAAGAAGGCTCAACTTAATTACAGCTTAATTATCAGTACCTATTAACTTATAATTACATCTTACAATTAAAATATCCTGTAAATAACAGGACAATTTGACACTTAATTATGCCATGTAGGTATAAGGTCATAGTAATTTCAGTGCGAATATGGCGTAGAAATAAGTAAAGGTTAAACGCAAATAAACTAATTAAAGCTCACCAGTTTATCTTGATCGGTTGATCTGCTTCAGTTCCTGAAAATAAAACAATTATTATTTGTTAGTTTTGGATCAACATGCATAATATCATCATCAGCCTACAGCAGTCTTGGGGGTGTTAGTAAATTGCAATTTCAAAAGCAATTTTCCTATTGAAAATACTCGTGTAAAGTTCACTCTGCGATGTTCGCGATTGCTCAGTTTTCAACATTTTTTATACTAATGGCATTTAGTTAGTGTTAAAAGTGGTCGTCCGCCACTCCACACACACTACATCCGACACACTCGACAAAGTGGTCGAGATTAGTTACATTGGAGACCCTATCTACTCTCTATGTATTTTATAATATTTTTAAATCAGTTTGTTGAAAGACATAACTCAGGGTTAAATATGAGCAGTCACATTTAACCCTAAGTTATTGCTTGTGACATCACATAAATCAAATGTCAATGGATGTCAAAAGAAGACATTCCAAAAGGATCGTCTTCGTGATCACAATAACAATTGCACCATATTTTTTTGGATCTTTAAAAGTCAAAATTTGAATAATGTAGGTAGGTTTCTAAGCTACAACCTAGATAATAGAAGCAGCTGTAACATCGGCATTTAGTGAAGGATCGCCACACAATTGACGACAAATTGCAGCGATTTAACCGTGTAGAATTGCTTACTGATAAGGATGAGTCTGTTTTATAGTTCCAAACATAGAAGTAGGCTATTTTTTGCAAAAAGGTTTCTAGTTTTTAAAATCGTATCACTGTATTATTTTTTATTTTTATTTATAGGAGAACCAAGAGCCAAGGATAACAATTGTAAATGAGACATAAAGCCAAAGCGACAGGCCTGTTGGTCTAGTGGTCAGTGGCCCTGACTGCTATGCCCAAGGTCGTGGGTTCGATTCCCACCTAGGACAAATGTTTGTGTGATGAGCATGATCATTTGTTCTTTGTCTGGGTGTAATTTATCTATAATATGTATGTATTTAGAAATATATATGTATGTTTATCAGTTGTCTAGTACTCATAGCACAAGCTCTGCTTAGTTTGGGACTAGATGGCGTTGTGTGAAAGTTGTGGAATATTATTATTATTATTATTATTATTAATTACGTGTACAGGTTCTCACGAGTAAAAACAGAAAATGTAGTAGAAATCTTAGGATCACTAACAAGCTCGATAGAAAGAATACATATATAAGGTATATAAGCACTATGAACTTTTAAAAAAGTCATCGTTCAGCCGAGTGTGTTCAGAATAGGTTTTAGTGATAAATGGGTCAAATGAGAACTCTTTGCAAAGAATATTAAAGTCCTTACTCGCTCATTATACAGTGTTTGTTGCTGGAAAAATACGGTACATTATCACCATCAGTGTCAGTATCTATATTTGATATTGTACATAGGATTCGAGAAATTATTTTTAATTTCAATGAAGTATTGAAAGAAAATAACAATAAAATGACAGGTACTCAAAAAGTTTGTAGCGTAGTGTAGTAGTTTCGCTTTCTAGTAGCAATACTCGTATAGTTTTAGGTACTTAAAAAAGACCGCATTTTTTGCAAAATAATTAAGGGGAATTATAAAACGAGCGATTAAAAAAAAGCTTTGCGACTGATGATGACATAGGTACTGTATTAATAACTTGAGCGGTATGAATTTGAGTAAGCGAAAAATTAACTAAACTAACGACGAATATTGATTAATAATAAAATCCAGAACGAGCTTACAAAAAATGGATTGTGATAAATCCATTTCATATATTAAAATTTTATCCGAGCGACTACATTACTAAGTGAGCGTCTGGAAATACAGAGAGGGCAACTTAGAAAAACACAAGATTGAACTTGAGAACTTAGGATGCAAGAGCGAGCGAAGCGAGCTCGTGACTTGGGGCACCCCGACACGGACAGGTTAGGTTCGAAGGGGATGACGGTGATGGTGAGCGAGCGGAGCGAGCGAACGAGCCCCCGTCATCCGCTTCGTGTTAGGTTCCTTTAAACCCTGCAGACAGAAATAGGGGCCCCGCGAAGCGGGGCTCCGTCGACTACGCCTTATTATTATGCTCATTTTGTATTTTAAGTAAATCAAATTAATGTTTGTAAGATACTATTCTGTTGATTTTTCGTCACTTACAGTCAGTCGCTCACTTAGTAATTATATAACCCAAATTAATTAATTTTGACACTTAAAATTGTAATTTACAGTCACTCGTTTTATTGCTACCCAATAATTAATGCTAATAAAAACATAATCGCATCGTTGAATAATCCCGTGAGTGTCTTAGGGTCTCACCGCGGATGAGGAGGCGACTAGCTTATCAACGATTTTCTCGCTCAACCAACGTACAAAAGATTGTAGGCCCCGCGTCAGTAAAAACGATATGTACAGACGCCAGCACATCAAGCTACTACAATCTGTCAGATTTCTTTAATAGATTTTCAACTTTATCGCTAAAGCATAAGGTTTAAAGTTGATTGGGAAAATCTGACAGTTTCGGGTAGCTTGATGTGCTGGCGTCTGTACATACATATATTAATAGTTGATTCGCACCGCGAGCGAGTATTCGTTTGTTGCAGCGACAAGAACCAACAAAGAGAGTGCTCGGTCGGCGACGCTTGTCGGGCAGAACACTCGCTGAGAGACTCAACTGTCTATAATGTTCTCTAATCACCAACGCAGGCCCAGTACGTGTTGGTAGATGTCACATGTCTTCGATTTTTTTGGTTTTAGGACATGCCGGTTTTACCGCTTAAGATCAGTGTTGATGAAATAATTTACATAAAGTAATAAGCGCCTGACTGGGTTCGAACCCACCATGTACAACTCGTAAGTCACGGCCGTTATCACTGGGCTACCACTGTTTCACTGCTGAGAGACTTACGCTTGGTAAATAAGCATACTGGCGAGTAATCTCTCGTGGCCGTCGCGACTCGCTGCTCGCCAAGACGTTTTTAGTTGCCAGGTCTTGTCGCTTCTTGTTAATCGCTGACGGTGGGACAGATCTTAGACTCCGCCACGCTCGAGCGCAGTAGAAACCGAGATGAAGTGATATCATCGTTACTGTGACAGGTGGTTACGTTGTTAAGTGAAGACAAATTATTGAATGGTTTGTTGTAGACATTATCATTTGTTATTCCCATAGTTGAATTTACATAAAAAGTTTCATCCCCTGTTTCGATAAATAGGGTGATGGGAGTTCGATTACGTTAAAGTGAAAGATCAATTGGAAATGCATTATAATCCCTCTTGGTAGTCTGATAGGATCGTAGTTTATCATCAGTAAACACCCCGAAATACACAAGCAAAATAATAATTTTCTAGGAGCACAAACGGTAATCATTTGTAATTGTATTCATTAAACCTTTGGATCATATTTTTATGATCGTCGTCATATTTGATTCACCTCGGAAACCACGTTAGGCTGTTGGTCCCGGCTGTCATTCGTAGACCTTCGACAGTCGTTACGAACAGTCAGAAGCTCAAAAGTCTGACAACCAATCTTACCAAGGAGTATCGTGTTACTCAGTAACTGGGTTGTGCAGGTCAGATAGGCAGTCACTCCATGTAAAATACTGGTATTCAGCTGCATCCGTTTATACTGGAAGCTGACCTCAACGTAGTTGGGAAAAGGCAGGCAGATTGATTGGATGATATTCTCTAAAACCGCGTACAATATAGTTGTACGCATCTTATTTCCCTAACATCGAGGTCACGAGCCCGCGATACATTCTCTAAAATATCTCCAGTCGAACAATAGTTTGTTTACTCAAATCGATGCGGTTTGCGTTCAAAGTCGATAAACTTGTATTTATTCGCCTTTGTGGCTCCTATGGGACATTGTTATGGTTGTTACTACTATTGTTGATGGTTTTATTATGTTTTTAACAGTTTGACGGTGTACAGACGTCCACCTTCAAATATAAATGTCCCATCTTCTATATTTATTACTAATTCATTTCTGACTCCGCGACAGACTGACCAATTGACTGACAGCCCAGGCAGCACTCACAATCTAAGCTTCCTCTCTGTGACGGTGAGGGGTTCGCATTGGGCCCGCGTGGTGTATTACGGTTCCGTAGGAATGCTGAGACGCAAAATAATAGGTGAAATAACTTTCACCGGTCACAATGTTTAGTCTCTCTATTCATTTACTCCTCTGTCTCCAACGGCAATAAAGCTTTTGCAAAACCATCCCTGAGCGTGTCAAAAGGACATAAGGGAGATGGGACTTACGGAAGATGACGGACAAGACCGAAATAAATGGCGTAGCATGATTGGGAAAGCCGACCCCGCGTAACGGGAAAAGGCGAGGCCAAAGAAGAAGATCCCTGAGCGTGTCAAACGAGGCTAAGAAATTTTCATGCGATTCGCAAACGATGTCGCAATGTAAATTCAAATTTTATACGTCTATAAAAAAATACCATGACATATTTATGTCTTAATCTCCAAATCAGGTTTTCATTTTGACTGCTTTTCCAGAGATTTTACTGATTAAAGATATCTACTAAAGTTGCAACAGTGAAGTCAATGTTTTTCTTTTAATCTTAAATCTACATGGTAATAAATATTATCTTCCACAGGAGGCATTGTCCATTGAAATGTATACTCGTATCTTTAGCCTTAGCACGCAACTCTAACTTGTCACCGTTTTTGTCAGGACTACTGAAGTCTGACATCATGACTCAACAGAATTGTATGGCAATCACAGTATAAACAAATATTTTAAAGTTGGTTAGAAAAGGGGGTGAGTAACGAAAAATGGGCTAATAGAGGTGTATCTTTAGAAGTAGAAGAATGATGCATAAAAGCATAATCCGCCCATAATGTTCTCACTGCTGGGACACAGGCCTCCTATCGGGGAGAAGGAGTGGGCTGTAATTCACCACGCGGGGGTGTGGGTTGGTAGATGTCACATGTCCGCGAATTATAGGTCTAGCACATGTGGACAGGTGGAAGCAGTAGTGGCCCAGTGGTATGGCCGCGAGTTACGAGTTGTAGGTCGTAGGTTCGAACCCAGAAGACGCATTACTTTGTGTAAATTATGTCATCACCGCTGCTCTCAAAACGGTGACGGAAAACATTGTGAGGAAGAATGGCGTCGCATGAGAAGAGAATAATGGGCTCATTAAAGTTACCTACCAAGTTGACTTAGTTATTAAACCTTGCCTTAAAAATACTAAAGTGTTCTGAAAGATGACATGGTCTGAGAGCAGTGAACAAGATAAATAAATTACACAGTCTCGGACAGTAATTTTTCAAAAATCACCGATCACTCACGAATTCAAATAGTAATACCGCAAATTAAATTAAAAACCTGAAATTAAACCCATTACCAATTAAAATCACGCATTTATTTGCTACAAAATTGCAACAATAAACCGTCACAATTCGTTCATAATGAATTATTAGTAGTGTAATCCTTACTTTCATCTGCGCGAGCGCATACCGACTCGGGGACTCACATGCGATGCTTTCCCCGCATTACAGCTTGATAGCTAGCTATTAAATAAGTATTGTGCAAGTTTATGTACGAAAATATTCATGTGATCACTGAAGGATGGGTCGGATGGTCATTTTGGGGAGTTATGACCCGTGACGCTTATGCAAGGAGCTCACTGTCGGTTGTTTATTGCTGAGAATGATGTTAACACGTTATTGTACGACTTTACCGAAAGAGAGTGCGGTAGAACTGTCGAGAAAACTGATAAAATTTCAGACGCAAAGTTATTTTTTTAAGCTTTGGTATGAAATCGAGTGGTCTGTATCATCTGAATGTTACAATGACTCCTACACGTTGGTCACTCTGTGTTATTAAAAATATTCGAAGATTTATAATGACTTTAATTCCAATAAGATCTAATTATGATAAGCTTAGAAGTTGCTGTATCATTTCGACTGCTCGAAAGTTATCACCACTACATCCTGATGTGTAGTAACAATGTGGCCATTTCATTATTGTCGTCTTTGATTAGTATTGAAGAAAAATTCACTGATCAATCTCCAGTGTTTGATGATCTATCATAGTAACTACTTGATTTTGGCAAAATTGTGGTTTTTCTTCCATAAAGCCATTAATAAAGAGCTGAAGTTCAAATAGATATTCTACGCAAACCCCAAATTAATTAGAATAAGTACAGGGGGATATCAAATAATCACCACGACGTGAACAAGGAGATCACTGTTCAATTATTTAATTAAAAAAAAAGGTTAGGTAAGTATGGACAAGGCAAGGATTACGTCTGTTATGTAGTCTTCGTTTACTACTAAAGGTTTCTAATTATAATAATAACAGGCACTTAAGTGTATCTCGAGATTCCAGAAAACTAATGAGTATTTTTGTTCCTAAGTGCTTAATTGGCGTCAAGAAAATCTTGGTCACAGATGTCTCTCATATTTCATAACGACGCCACTCAGTAGGTCTTAGGCAATGCAATCTTCACAACAACATGTTTGAAGGTACCTCTTAAGTTCTTCAACACAAGACCTAAACAAACTAACATAACTTGAGAACTTAACGAGTTACCTAACAGGGCTTATTTTACTTACAACATTACCTTACTACATACATAACAAATTTAGGTTGACTTGTAGAAAATGCCCCAGGCATTAGTCCCCCTTTTTACCTACGCTATTTTTTTTTTATAAATAAAAAGTTTTATAAATAAATAATGTCACGCCTCACACTCACGCTTCCCCAGTTTGTTTAAGTCCTAAGTAAGGGGGGCGAGCCCATTCTTCTTCCTAGCTAAAACACTAGGAATTGGTCAAGGGTGGGGCATTTTGCCTTCTATAACTTTTGACATTCAGACAATACCGATTCTCAGCCTAATTTCAAAAAGTGTTTTTTTTTTATTTCAATTTCCATTAATAGTGCGTGAATACAGACTCTGGATTGCTGAGGATAGAAAATCCCAATAACACTGTGCGACCTGGGAATCGTACCCAGGACCTCATGCTCAGCAGTAGCGCTTGCTACCGCTAGACTAACGAGGAAACAATTACCTTAATACCTACGATTTGACCAACATGTTGGACCACCAACACCTGTGTAATTGTTGTTGGGCAATGTTGTTGGTAATGGCTCTTAATAAACCGTGGGCATGTAGTTGACATCGCATGAGGTATTAAAATGATGAGCTTTGAGGATTTAACTAGCTGTTAACGCAGCGGTTCGGTAATTGTTCGTCGGAGACATACTCGTACTTATGTAAGTAGGTCGATATTCTAGCCATACTTGCCATATTGTGCAATTCATGAAAAAGATCATTCATTAAAACCTACTGAAAATGAAAATTCAGTAGGTTTTTGAATGGAATTTGAAATTTCATTTTGGTATCGTTTTATGGCCACTTGATAAGACTCTGTGTTTTGTTATAATCAGAGGAGTACTACCTTGCCTATTAAATGACAGAAGTCAAATTAATTTAGGCTGGAATGTCACGAGTCCATATTAAGAAAAGTGTTGTTCCCACTGCTGTGACACAAGCTCTCTTTGTGATCGGGAACAGGCCGTACTTCATCCACCACGCGAGCGCAATGCGGGTTGGTGCATGTCACATGTCTTCGAATTTTAGTTCTTCCTATAGTGTTTCGTTAAGCCAATTTTGGTACGAATCACTGCCTCTATATTCACTCGATTTCGACATCTACTTTAGCTACTGTATGACAATAACAGCACCCAATATTTGTATCCAATCGATCCCCTTTCCACGTGTTATTGACTGCGCGCTGACCATGACTTTTACTGATCGGCGCCCGCGCAGCCGAGCGTGATCGCGTTATGTAGTGCAAGTACTTATGTGCTATAATAATGTGCAATGGGTATTAATAACTATAATCTTGGTCTTATGAGCAGCTAGATTAAGTGCCGATAAAACTGATTCGATTCTAGATAATAGGTTCCTAGCGAGGTGTGAATGTAAATACAAACCTTCACCTACCTCTTCTGGGAATGCTCTTAGTATCGACAACAGTATTGTAGGAAGCTCTCGAGCTAGGAGGAGTAACGATCTTTGTATGTTGACTGGTAGCAGCTGGATGATAGAAGTCGAGGGTCGAGATAAATGGCGTGCGACTGGAGAGGCTATGACCCGCACTGGACTGCTATAAGCTGATGAATACTCACTATACTAGTACTTTATTTACACGACGATTCGTTTATTGGTCTTAACCATAGGTAACGTTTAGTAAATGAATGTAGTGTATAATGTATGTCTGTCGTGTCTGTTAGGAAATAACATTATCTAACGCTCACATAGCGTTGATCAATGCTTTTCAATAAACTATATATAAATCCTATTACAAACATCCGTAATTATCGTCAACATAACCAGTACACTGTAGAATCTCCTTAAATATAAGTTCACCGGCGTCATGTTTCCGCCTGTGACGGCCGCTCTCGATTCACCATCTACCGTCCGTTATGCAAGCGTACGCTCTAGAGTCACCTTGTGAACTAGAGAGGTAGTTAAGAGGGCCCTATCACACGGCCGGGCATGCGCGTCAGACGGACATCTGCCCGTCTGACGCGCATGCCCGGTGAAGAAAATATTCATTCAAAAAAATTGACATCCCAAGTCCATTTGTCGTGCTATAGCCATTTTAGACATTTGTCAAAAGAAGATAGTTGTGTGTTGTGTACCTATAGGTTGGGGTTTTCTGAAACGTATTTCTGAGAAACAAACGATCTATCAGACAGAGGCGTCTGGGTTTCTGTCTGGATTATGGCAACATTGGCTCGCTTCCTGGTATATGGGACTTAAACACAGCGAACTGTGGGTGTATCTCTGCTCAAAGTTTCGGAGAGTATTACTTGTTGGTGTGATGTTATGTTACGATTTGTGTATGTAACAATACACGTTATATGTGTAATGAAAACATCGTCATCTGCATCATCTGCCTAGCCTTTTCCCAATTATGTTAGGTGTATCAAAACAGTCGAACCTAAAGTAAAAGCTGCTTTTGTGCAAACACAAACTGTTGTTGATATTTTTGTATTGGGTAATAAGTTCTTACGACAAGGCATTCATATAATAAAAAATTGATTTGGAGCATCTAAGCCAGTCAACCTTGCTATCAAAATTACTTTTAATTTATTTTATAATATATGTATAAGTATATAAAGTATTCTGGCTAAGTTTATAACGCCACGAGCTATTTTCGTATAGGTCGTGCCGACATGAGAAACTACCGAGCCCCGCAATACATACAAAGATAATGTATGCACGTACAATAAGTGGCTTTATTTACAACACTTCGAATCTAAGTGAATCGTTGTGTACATTCTAGCAACCTTGTGATCCGTGACGAATGAGATTTGCCGTACATACGTACCTGTTTCCCTGACCTTAGTTAATATGAAAGCTAGAGTACTTTGAACTGATATTTTTGTTTAGAGTATTTTGCAAGGTCCAACTGAAAACCAGCGTCAGGGGTCCAGTTGAAAACCAGCGACAGGCACTTGTTGTCTGGCATTTTTGCTGAACTGGGCATTTTTGGCGCAGCCGGCATACTTACCTGCTAATTTCTTACATAAAACGTTACAGTTCTTATTTGATATATTTATTTTTTATCTGACATTATATATATATTTTTTTTGTATATTACATTTTGTACCTTTTAGTCTGTGATAAATAAATGTATTTTCTTTCTTTCAAGTAAGTACATTCGAGCGAAGTGTATTCTTCTCTCGTTTCATCATAAGCTGATGCGATTAGCCAGTCATCACTACATAGTATAAAACAAAGTCGCTTCCCTGTCTGTCTGTCCCTATATATGCTTAGATCTTTAAAACTACGCAACGGATTTTGATGCGGTTTTTTTTAGTAGATAGAGTGATTCAAGAGGAAGGTTTATATGTATAATACATGCATAATATAGAAACACTGATAATTTTAGAGGTTTCTAATGTGATGTCGTAAATAAACACATTTTTTGCGTTTACATTGAAAACCCTGGCTGAATCCTACGAGATAGATCAAAATAATGTACTACAGTATTGTATGTGCACCTTAAAAAGGTCTACAAAAAATCCACGATGGTATAATATGTCTATCTCTTAGGGATAACCCACAATAACGATTTTTTATCCTATACTTTTTACGAGAAATAATGGCTCTAAAATTATCAGTGTTTCTCTACTATATTATGCATGTATTATACATATAAACCTTCCTCTTGAATCACTCTTATCTATAAAAAAAAACCGCATCAAAATCCATAGCGTAGTTTTCAAGATCTAAGCATACATAGAGACAGACAGACAGCGGGAAGCGACTTTGTTTTATACCATGTAGTGATCAGCATTGCACCCGTGCGAAGCCGGGGCGGGTCGCTAGTATTACATAGTATTACATTTGATATTTGCTGCCTTTATGTTTTATTATTTTTGGCGATGATGTCTTCCAATGCTGTTGATTGAACTTGAATACTGTTACTTTTGTTGATATGTTTATGTGTTGTTTTGTTTATAAATAAATGTATTTTAGAGCCGATTTTTTATTTTGTCTGATAGGTTTAATATGCAGAATATATTATGAAATAACATGTTTTTTGTAAATTTTCTTTACAAAACCACTCAAAAATGATACATTTAATTTTATTCCTCGTTTAAAAGCTCTCTGGCAATTGAATAATCAGCCGTTAATTACTCACCTATTTAGCTTTTTATGTTAGCAGTTGAAAACAAGATAGAGCCGCAATAATATTGGTTGTTTGTGGTAATTCTAAGCCCTGCTCCCATTTTCATAATTTGGGGTGAAGTATTTGTCTCACCATAATCTTGCTACACAAATTCCTTCATCAAAATTAATTTGGCATTCTTTCTAAAAACTCTCATACCTGTAGCAAGCATCAAGCATCATATAATTACAGGTATATTACAAAATGCCTGAGTTATTTATAATGGCGCTGACAAAGGTAATTTATGAAAAGAAACAAATTCACAAGACTATGTTGCCAATTGGTAAAGGTCATGGAAGATTATAGTATAAAAGTTAAGGCTAAATGAACTTTAAAACGAGGGAGCATGATTGGTTTTTCTTTGTAAGAATTTACGATTAGTTATTTTATTGAAGTAATTATCCTTTATTTAATTAAATACATATAAATTATATTTTTAAATATTAGAATGTAAAAACATTTAAAATGATAAAAATAGTAGAACAGGGTCCAAGCTACCGGCGTTCAGGGGTCCAGAGAGAGAGGAACTTCCTAACAATACGGGCCGTGTCCAGAAGTCCCCTTCTGAATCAAGCCCTTGATCCAGCTGCCCAACGAGAGTCTCCTCAGGTGTTGGTCGAGGCTCTTGGCTATTAATACATTGAGAAATTACATTACTATTAATGAGATTGCTAGGTACATATATCGATTCCGTTGCCATTATTTATAGACTAGTTTATGATACATGATGACAGGTTGGTAGAATTATTACGATTTAAAATTGTCTGTTTGTTTGTTACCGACCGTGTGTTAACCGATCATCCTGAAATTTTGCATATACGTTGTCAGGTTTATAGAAACGGACATAAGGTACCTTTCATCCCGAAAAGAAGTGCTGTTTCCGAGGTTAATAAAAACAACGTTTTCATGATAATAGATGGCGCCACCTGTCTTTCGAATCATGATTGAATTATATTAGAATCTTTAGAGTTTAGAGTATTTTTATTTTTTTAAATTTAATCCTAATACATTTTCGGAGTCTAGAGTATCTAAAGACCGGTTTTTCATCCTCCTAACTATAATATTATAGACAAGGGCAAACACTGCAGGTAGCAGGGGTGAATTTAGAAAAGCCATGCTTTTCCCATGGCCAGTTATATGTAGCATGTTCGCGTGTGTCCAATGCCCGGAATGTGTTCGTATTAGCGCCAAATAGAAGGACATACAACATTGTGTATAGGAGCATCCTAGAATAATGTTCCGTTCTGAGCTCATGAGTCCAACGACCAAACAACAAGCAGAGTAAAACCCGAATTGATTGTCAAATCCTAAATTAACGCGAGCGAAGCTGCAGGCAAAAGCTAGTGCTGTTATATGGTTAATTAATTAAGTGCCTCATAACCGTAGTAGGCAAGCGTCGGAATAAACCATTTATGTTCACAAGAGGTAGACGTCTTACAGAAACTTTCATCATACCTAGCAATGCTTTCTTCGAAAATATGATGACTGAAGAAGTAATCGGCACACGAGAGGTGCCAACTTTGTCTTTAGTTTTGCACTGCTCTAGCAATTCTACAACATGGTGTGCTTCTAGAACTTGTGACTGTTTTAGCCTGATTACAGATCTTGTTTCAGATTCAGATTTTGTTTTCTAATGAAAAATGTTGAAAGAAGGTACTTTTATTCAAGTAGAACAAATATGACAGACATTGAATGTACATACGAGAGAGGCAAGAATTCACTTCATTACAGAAAGATTTCACATTCACGTGAATGTCTCACTATTTATCTGAATTATACAGAAGATGCATCGCGTTACATAACGGTGCTATTACGGGTATCCATCACTTGAATGCATCACATATTAAGTTATTTCGGTAGTCTGTGTGAGATTACATGTTTTTGCTCGTATTTACTGATGTTGAATAATAACTTACCTTTGCTTTTATGTTAATGTTGCTACTCGTATGCATTTTAGTGATGCATTTTTAGTTACTTATTGAGTTTTATTTAAAAACATTTGTGCACTTAATTCGTTTTTATGTGTTCTGCTTTAGAACGATTTTCTTTGTTATTTTCCTAAAATGTTGGGCTCCTTCCTCTTCAGAGTAACATAAGTGGCAAGATGTCACCAATTTATTTGTGGCCAACCGGCCAATTAGGCGTCAACTCAATATTCACTCTTCTTTCTGGCCATAAGTATCGTCATCCACATAATCCATTCAACGCTTCTTTGGTTTTCCTGTTTTCTTGGGAGTTCTAAACATATGTTCGGGTCAGCATGATTCGGCCCTAGCCGGACGGCAAAATTGAATGTACTTATATTATGCCGGCCGACTGTGCGGAATCATCCCGACATGAACAAATGTGTAACACCCTTATATTCAGCTATCAAAATTCACTTACCTATTTCAAGTTACTCTCCACATCTTAAAATATAATCACTAGATCAAATCTAATTTAGTGCTAATCGATTTTAAATAACTGCTAACAACCGGTGGCACCACAGTTGCGCAACATCGCTGCAACAGTGAACTATGACCCGCCGCGCATGCGTGCTGATAATTATATGTGTTACGATTTAGGTTCTTTTGTAACTTTTAGTATTTTTTCGTTAAGTAACAAGTTAAAGTATGGATAACAGTTGGAATTTTTTTAAGAACGTGGTTTAATTGGCACTTTGTATTTTTGACTCACTGTCAGTAGAAATATGTATTCTGTAAGTTAAATTATTTGTTATGCGGAAATCAAATCCTTTCAGCAAGATAATTATTCTCCCAAGATTATTGGCTGGCTTATCCTGATCACTCAGCCCTTTTTAGGGTTCCGTACCCAAAGGGTAAAAAAGAAACCTTATTACTCCCGCTCCGCTGTCCGTCCGTTCGACCGAAGGTCTGTCACCAGGCTGTATCTCATGAACCGTGATAGGTAGACAGTTGAAATTTTCACAGATAATGTATTTCTCGGAATCTTAATTGAGTGCATCGTTGTGAACGGACGTGTCGAAGATTTAGTAAAATAAATAAATAATCATTTGCTGAATCGTGACCTGAATTTACCAAATATCCGGTAGTAAAGCAAACTGTGTCGTAGGCATAAATCGTTTTGTGAAAATGTGTAATAAGTGATTAACAAGTGCATAAGTTTTATCACAATGGCAACCAGTCCCTTCAGCCGGGGTGGCAGATGTGCTCGGAGCCCACCTCCTACACCTGTGCCCGCACCAGCACCAGCACCAGCACCTGCACCTGCACCCGAGCCCGTACCCGCACCTCACCCGCAACCGACCAGCCAAAGAGACGATGTCATGATGGAAGCGATATCGACGCCGGAAATACAGAACTGGATGTCGTCCATTGAGCAGTGCCTAACTGAAGTGTGCTCTATAGCAGCAGAGGGCAAATTAAACATGGAGCAAAAACTGCGTATAAGTACCCTGTGCCGAAAAGTTGGTCACGGCACATCGCAGATGGCCGTTCAGTACCAGTCCCTTAAGATGAATGCTGTCCGGGCCCGCACCACCGTCCAAACACTCGAAGACCAAATTGATCTGTCGCAGCAGCTGCAAGGCCTTAAGCTGACAATCGGAGCTTCTATGAAACCCGTAACCGGAACTTCCTTTGCTGACATGGTTAAAAAAGGTACCAACAATTATATACAGCCCATAAATTTAAGCTCAGTGGCCATATACCCTAACGACAAACTAAAGTCGAGTGAGGAGACAAAAACACTTGTCCAAAAAATTATATGCCCCGAGCAAATGAAGCTTCAGGTAAGAGGACTGCGTAAGACGAAAAATGGCGGTGTCATTATCAGCACTGAAACAAAAGACGACATTGAGAAGGTGAAAAAATCTATGCAACTATCAAATTCAGGCCTTACTGTAGACGAGCCCCCAAAAAGGAAGCCCAGAGTAGTGGTTATCGGAGTGCCCTCGTCCATGCAAGAGAAGGAAGTTTTTACTTGTTTGTTCCATCAGAATTTAGCCGAGAACCTTCAGGAGTGCAGTCTCGAGACCTTTTTGACCTCCATTAAGTTAAGCCATAAGTCAGGTAAGAAGGACGCTGAGACTTGTAATTATATAATAGAAGTATCTGCTGACATACGCAAAGCCCTGATAAATAAAGACAGAGTGTTTGTGAATTGGTCGTCATGCCCTGTGAGACTTTACTCTAGTCACACGCTGTTATATGTGCCAGCAGTATGGACATGCGGCCAAATCATGTCGGGAAACCACACATACCTGTGGTCACTGCGGTGATCTGGGTCATAGCATTAAAGAATGCACAAAGAAGGCTGAGGAACCAAAATGTGCTACTTGCTTGCACTACAAAAAGCCGAGCAATCACAAGACAGGTGCCGTTGACTGTCCAGCGAAACGAATGGCTGAAAAGAGGTACATAAATACTATTGATTATGGAGGCGCCTAAGAGCGCCGTAAATTACGTATCTTTCTGGCCCTTGTTTTTGTTTGTTTTATTGTTATTTTTATTTTTTATATTTAGTTATAATTATGATTAATAATTTAATTAGTGAAATAGATAATTTCTCTGTATCAGAATCCCATGTTTGTGACGTTGAGCACTGTAAACAATATCTCTCCTCCTACACTAGTCCACTAAACATTCTAACCCAAAATATTCGAAGTATTTTTAAGAATTTCGACAATTTCATCATTTTTATGCAACGTCTAGACATAAACTGTGACGTTATAGTCCTAACCGAATGTTGGCTTTCCAAGCAATATAACATACCACTGCTTCCGGGATATAATATGTATAAAAGTAATATAAATTATAATCAGAACGATGGAGTGATAGTTTACGCAAGAAATCATCTCAATGTGTCCATCGAGGAACCAAATATGCACGACTGTAACAGATTGTTAATTAAAATTGGGTCAGAATTAGCGATACTTGCCTTATATCGACCTCCCTCTTTTAGAAATATAAACAGTTTCACCGACTCTTTAAACGATACCTTGCATAACCTACCATCTGTCAAAAATATAATTTTGATTGGAGATATTAACATCAATATTCTTCCAGAAAGTGCTGACGCATCCGCTGAGGAATATCTTAACCTATGCGCTTTCCATGGCTTGCTTCCCGCTCACACGCTTCCTACACATCAAAGTGGCTCCTGTTTGGACCATATAATACTAAAGTCAGATTTCCCCGCACTTGCCCTTGTAACTAATTCCTCAATAACCGATCACAGTGCTGCCCTACTTATTTTAAATTGTAAATTACCAAAAATAGTCACTCGCACAACTTCGCGTTTAAATGTAAACAAACTTGAAGAAGACTTACGCAATATTGAATTTGACCCAGTCTACGATTCCGCTGATCCGCAGTTTTGTATGTTATACTTAATCAAAAATGTACAATATGCAATTCAGAAGAATACTGTCATATCTCGGCTAAAAAACAAAAACTACAATATAAAACCATTGATCACGACAGGACTCATTCGCTGTATGAAAAATAGAGATAAATTGCATATGAAAGCTAAATCCAATCCAGATAATTTAATTTTGCAACTGTCGTATAAGCGATATCGTAACTTTTGTAATGATCTTCTAAAAAAAATAAAAAACAACTACGACAAAACTGCACTGGAAAAGGCTGGTACAGATAGTAAAAAAAATTGGAATTTTATTAAAAGTGTAACGTTTAACTCGAAACAAAATCAGTCATCTTCAGGTTTATTACAAGCACACTCATCACAGTTAACATCTGCCAACATTGCAAATAATTTCTTTGTTAATGTGGGAAAGTGTTTGGCTGAAAAAGTTCGGTGCCAATCTCAACATTTAACGAGCACACCATTTACATGTAGCACTATTTTATCATCCTTTGCGTTGCTAGACACTGATGAGACTGAGGTAGAAACGATAATTATGAGTTTGAAAGACGACTGTGCAGTTGGCTGGGATAACATTTCAAATAAAATTATTAAACGGTTCAAGCACATTTTGGCACCGCCACTAACTTATATTTTCCAAAAATGTTTATCTACAGGTGTTTTTCCCGAATGCCTAAAAAAAGCTGTTGTTGTCCCCGTTTATAAATCAGGCAGTAAAGATCAAGTCACAAATTATAGACCTATTTCGTTACTGCCTTCTATGTCTAAAATATTAGAAAAACTTATAAATAAAAGGCTTTACAAATACTTGGAGGATAAATTAATTTTGTCTCAGCGGCAGTTTGGATTTAGGCCTAAAATGTCAACAGACGATGCCGTACACCATCTGACTGACTATCTAGCACAAGAACTTGATAAGGGTAACCACACAGTAGGAATCTTCTTGGACCTCGCCAAAGCTTTTGACACGGTTTCTATTCCTATTCTGTTGCACAAGCTTGAAACCATAGGTATCAGAGGCACCCAGCTGAAACTATTTAAGAGCTATCTAGAAGATCGTACCCAATGTGTAAGAATTGGAGATGTTCTCAGCGAGGATAAAAAAAACACGTCTTTCGGAGTCCCCCAAGGAAGTATTTTAGGGCCTACACTATTTTTGATTTACATAAACGATCTTTGTAATATAAGTCTAGATCATGGCCAAATTGTTTCTTATGCTGACGACACTGCTCTTCTATTCTCGGCTGACTCAGAACAAAAAGTCTACAAAGTTGCGCAACGCGGATTTAATATTGTTAATAAATGGCTCCAACTTAATTCACTAACACTAAATGCAGACAAGACAAATTATATTAAGTTTTCGATGCGCAAGCAAACATCAACTGGCACTACCTCAACATTATATGCCCATTCTTGCACAATTCCCGCAAATAACCAATGTGTTTGTCCTAAAATTAAAATGGCAAATACAACAAAATACCTTGGTGTTATAATAGATGAAACACTTTCGTTTAAACAACATATAGAAGCCTTAAATAATAGAATTCGCAAGTTGATATTTGTTTTTAAAAAGTTACGCTGTATTGCTGACCCAAAAATACTTAGAGAGGTTTACTTTGCTCTATGTCAATCGATCTTAACTTACTGTATCACCACATGGGGTGGAGCGGGTAAAACAATGTTACTAACCATCGAGAGAGCCCAGAGGGCGATACTCAAAGTGTCTACTTTCCGCCCTTTCCTTTTTCCTACTAACCTCCTGTACAAATCTTGTGAAGTATTAACAGTTCGACAGCTATTTATCATGGGCATTGTATTAAAACAACACAAAGCTCTACCCTACAGCACTACATATACTAATAAAAGACGTAAAGATATAGTTTGCCCACAAATTTCAACAAAACATGCTTTTATATCCAAATTTTACCTGTACCTCGGACCTCTCCTGTATATAATAGACTAAATTTGAAAGCAAACATTTATTCTGTGAACTATACAAATTGTAAGAGAATCCTCAAGGATGCTCTCCAAAGTATGTCTTATGAAGAAACAGAAAATTTACTAACTGTGTTAAAGTAAGTATAGGTATACATTTTTCACCTATGGTAAATATTTACCAAATATAGATAGTAAGATTTAAGCTACTCAACATATAATTATCTGTCCATTTTCAACTTTTGTTTATTTATTAATTTTAAAATACTAGTTTAGCTCTTATCGCCTGAAACACAGGATTACCTAGTTCAGGCACGTAAGTCTTAGCAATACAATTTTTATTTAAGCAAAACTGTAATAATTTTCATGCCTTATAATTTTTGAATAAATATATTATTATTATTATTATTATTATTATTATTTCTGTTGCCGCTACAACAACAAATACTAAAAAACAGAATAAAATAAATATTTAAGGGGGCTCCCATACAACAGACATGGTTTTTTTTTGCCGTTTTTATAGATACCTAATGGTACGGAACACTTCGTGCACGAATCAGGCTCGCGCTTGGTCGGTTTTTTTTGACACACGTTTTTTTTCCGTGAATAACTATGGTTTATCCACTGTGTGTAGGCACGGTCGTCAGTGTTGTACGGATCACTACGTACAAAGGGCCTTAGTTCCACTTCTGACTAGCTAATATTTTATATTTTCGTGTAGCTGATGCCAATACGAAGATAAGATAATGAGAAAAGAAACATCAAAAAATCGTTTCGAACAAAAATCGGGAAGAAATTGAGCATGGAACTGGTATACTGAGCCACAGAAACAGTGAAAGTTATAGCAAAAATGTAATTGTATTAAGTACTTAGATCTTCGTTCACATACAGGGTGTCCGGAAAGTCATGGATTACCTTTTACCTGCTGATGGCCACATTAGGATCTACCAATAAAAAAGAAATTACCTACCAATAATTTTTTTTTTCACCAGGGCCGATCAAAAATAAGGTAAAATTTTTTTTTGGTAAAAATTTTAAGTTTGAACCAAATTTTTAGGTATTTAAAAGATGATATCTGTAACTTTCTTGTATTCAATCGATAGTAGAATGATTCAAGGTGAAAATGAAAAAAACCTGTACTCGAAAAAGTTTTCATTCGTAGAAATGGCATGGAAAAACTGATCAAGGGTAGAGATTTTCCAAAATTTCATTAAACATCAAAAAACTCAGAAACCATAAGACTATTACCATGGCCATGTTTTTTTTTATTGGTAGATCCCAATATGGCCCATCAGCAGGTAAAAGGTAATCGGAAAGGTAATAGGACTTTTCGGACACCCTGTATAAATAATGTGCTAGTCTGAACATTAATTCTAGTGAATCAACACATAATGTACTCTTATTACATAATAAACAAATGTTTGTGCATGTAATGAATAAAAAACGCATTTCAAGTTATGTTCCGGTATTCACAAGTCGTTTGATAGTCTTAATTTGTTAAAAGTTTGCCTTATTGTATGTTTTTGCACTGTAATGCACATTTTAAGTTAAGGCTGATAATACACTACAATACGCCACGCGACGGGGCACCAATAACGCACCCCCGCGCGTGAGTTTCTACATACAATTTCAATAAAATCGTGCTTCCGCGCGGTGAATTTGGCTCCGTTTCCCGCGTAGCGTCAGCACATGACACAGACACTTCCGACTTCGCCCTTGTATCGGACCGAGTACCGAGAGCTCTTGCGCTTACACATTTTACAGCGTGTTGGTACACTTGGAAACCACAAGTAAAGCGCGCGTTGCTCTTACATGCGTAACGTGTTAGATGCAGGGTTTCGTGACTATTACTAGGCTTGATGCCATTTATCTTTGAAATGTGTACTAATTGTGTGTGTAGATAGAACTAGCCCCGTGGCCCGTGGGTTCTTCCGTTGGAGGTCTGAAATTATCTCACGAAAACGTACTACCGGGACAAAAGTATCATATGTACCCAGATCAGGCAGTAATCGATCTGTGTGTTAAATTTCATCGACATCTGTTCAACCGTTATGGTTGCGTGCAAAGGTAACAAACAGACAGATAGAGAGTTACTTTCGCATTTGTCTAGAATAATAATAAAAATATTATTAAGAGAAAAGATTTGATTTTTTGTATGTTTGTTTGTTACGCTTTCTCGCTAAAACAGCTGAACGGATTTGAATGAAATTTGGCACATGGACCATGACCTGGAATAAGATATAGAATACTTTTTATTCTGATATTCCCACGGGATCGGGTGAAACCGCGGAGCGCAGCTATATATTAGTATGGATAGATAACGCAGCCAATCAGCGATACTGTGGCTATTTTTTTTGGCCTGTAATCGAACTGTGTAATACAACTTTGTGCTTAACAAGCGATTCATACTTAGTCCGGTTCAGTAAAAAGTCTTTTTCTCGTTGCTGTCGCTAATATCTGTTCCTAATCCTCTGTTTAACCTCTAAACCCCACGGGGGGGTAATGTGTCGAATGTAATGTGCTGTGGGAACTAAGATGCGTTGCGATATGTTTTGATGGTGCATATTATTATAAAGACCGAGGCATACGCTGAAGCGGTAGCGACTGTAAGGTGTCACACAAACACAATACTTATTTAAATTAGATTCTTTCTACGTGTGAAAATATTTAGAGTATAATTTAGTTACCGAAAATAATGTTTTTAGCTATGGTTTTCTAGGCAGTTCATGAAACTAGGTTGCTCTAACAGTAGAGTCTTGGTTTGGTTTTAAGCTTCATAATAATAACTACTCACAAATAAAACTCATGGTGATAATGGTTCGTTTTGATACAATTTTTTGTGCCATTACAAACTTTTAGAGTAGATTTAAAAACGGTATTTTTAATAACAACATACATTCTGTAATGTCTTGTTGCCATAAACACAAAGTAAAAGGATATTTTTTCTTCTGAACTTAACTAAACTTGTGGCGTCGTCGAATAGAAGAGCAGCAAGTTATTACATCCTCGAGGTCTTATTTATTCCTTTTATTTTATTTTTATTCTTCCGCGCAAACAAAGGCTGGGCCCGTCACCATATCAGCGACAATCAATGTCAAAAACTTGTCAAAATGTTGGGAAATCAGAGGATTTTTTGACAGATTTAAAATGAGATCAAACTGTCGACGTTCTTAAAATTACGAGAATTGCCCTCTGATCAGTCACTAAACCGCTTGTGTCTCCTAACTTAACCCCCACAAATCTCATGATGTTTTGCAATAATTATGTTTATTTAGCGTTCACAGTAGCGACCTTTAGGGAAATTACCAGTCGCCATATTGTAGCCATACGCGCTTTGTATGAGTTGAATGGCAGCCATCATTACGAGCAGGCTTTGTGTGACTTGTGTAGTGTTACTGATGATCATGTCAATGATGAATGCGAGCGCGGAGATTGGTGTCGTGTGGAATGAAGGAGGTAGGACAGTTATTGCCCGTATTGGTTCTTTTATTTGAAATTTTAATAGAAGTTGTAAGTTTGTTAGTGTTTGGTATTAATAGTTCAATTGGTATAGTGGTTGTTTGCGAGTCTTATGCGTGGGTAAAAGTTCGCCTCGGTATTTATATAATACTGGTGTCTGTACCTAATAGACAGTTGAAGTAATAGTATAGTAATTTACTGATATGTTAGGTGATTCCGTTATAATATATAACTTTTAAATCTTTGTAGGAATATCAACCGCCTTCATGTTTTTAAGTACTTACAGATTTACTTTGCTTCGTTACACATGTAAAACTTTCATTAAGTTTCTAGTTGTCGTCTTAAAAATAGAACAAGAGAAGAAGAGAAAAGAACATAGGTCGAAATATGAAAAAAAAATTTGGCCCTCCCATAGTAAATCAATCAGCTGGTAGTCAGTTTTGTAAGGGAGGGCCAAATTTTTTTTTCATATTTTGACCTATGTTCTTTGGGGAAAGTTGTTGAGTTTCATGAGCACATTCACCTCCTTCAGGGTTGATACCCCCTTTCCGTTACACCCTGTATAGCCTAATTATGCTAAGTGCCTAGTTATAAATATTTATTGGTAGCCATAATATACCGGTTTGTTATTTATACTGGGTGTCCGAAAAGTCATGGATTACCTTTTACCTGCTGATGGGCCACATTGGGATCTACCAATAAAAAAAATGACCATACTAAAAGTTTGATGGTTTCCGAGTTTTTGATGTTTAATGAAATTTTGGAAAATCTCTACCTTTGATCAGTTTTTTCCATGCCATTTCTACGAATGAAAACTTTTTCGAGTACAGGTTTTTTTATGTTCATCTTGAATCATCCTACCATCGATTGAATTACAGATATCATCATTTAAATTCCTAAAATTTTGGTTCGAACTTAAAATTTTCACCAAAAAAAATTTTACCTTATTTTTGATCGGCCCTGGTGAAAAAAAAAATATTGGTAGGTCATTTTTTTTTATTGGTAGATCCCAATGTGGCCCATCGACAGGTAAAATGTAATCCATGACTCTTCGGACACCCTGTATAATCCTTTTATTATTAGTACTTACTTTTTATTCGAAACAAGATCTAAATTATTCTAAACGATAAATCAAGTTCCTGTCATATGAAAGACTTCAACGCGCTCGCGCACCTTTTTTGCGGTTATGCGTCTTTTAACATGATCTTTCCCCGTTCCTTTCCATTACTTATACGTGGAATAACTTGATAATCTATCAAGAATATATCATCTGTTACAGATCAAGTATGCAAAACTATGCTTCTGTGGGAAACGGGTCCACCCTTTATACTAGAACTTTTTATGTTATAATATTATTTTGCATAACAGCGGATAGCATAAACTTCATTTCGCAGAAAATAGTTTCGCAAACACTCATTTATTTCATTCAAAACTCATAATTTTGTAAGTCAGAATCATCTTTAGGCATAAATTTCATATCCATAATAATTAAAAAGTAGTACTATCACATCGCAGAAAGTTCACAGTCAGAATCGTCTTTTGGTTTGCAAACACCGTGCACGCAGCAAGCATGCAGCATGCATCAGGCATGGTTTCTGTAACGGCTTCGGCGCTGCGGGGCTTAAATTACACTCTAGGGGTAGGGCAGACAAGACTAACAATGGCAAACAAGACTAAGGTTTTGCAGCGATTCGTTTCTGTCACTAACTTTTGTAGCACAGCATATTGACTTTTAAAACAATATTTTAATTTTAATTTAAGGTTAAAATTCTATTTAATAGAAATGGCAATATCTCTAGTAAAATTATTGTCTAATGAAATTCTGCGATCTTCATAGTATGACAAGTGAAATTATACCAAATAATCGTCGCTCTAAAATTCTAAATAAACGTTATGCTAAACGAAATTATGTGGAATGTTAACTTTGCCAAATAAAATTCTGCCATCTTAAAAGTATGCCATTGTAAATTCGGATATATAAACATTCGGTCATACAATAATTATATTAAATAACTTTTATGCCTTAAAAATATTCGTTTAAAGAAGATTATGCCAAGTCTGTTATGCCAAATAAATTTCGGAGCATCATGATTCTGCCAGATAGAGGGAACCGGTGGGAAACTTATGACCTATTTTTTCTTTCGACATTTATTTATTTTACCATTTATGTACACACATATATAAACAGTCAAGAAAAAACAGAACAGAAAAATAAGTACAAAGGTGATGCTTATAGATTTAGATCATTTAAACTAGATGAGATGATTTAGATTATTAGATTTTGACAAAATAATTCTTTATTATGGATTTTCAACGAAATGAGATATAAAATTTGTGCCTATTAGGATTGCGTTATTATGCCTATCTGGTCAAACGGTCTGGCAGAGGTACTATTCTTCTGAATATAATTTTAATCTTGAAGTAGAGACGTAAAACGAAATAAATAATTTTCAAATAAACTTGTGCATGACTAATATTTTAATCTATAATTTGACTTTCACTAAATACTCCAAATAAGTTAACAAAATAACAGGAAACAGTCCTTAATCCTACTTAAGGCCTACTCTCGCTACAAAGGACATGCGCAGTGAGCGTCTCGTTCGAATGCGTACGCGCACACGGCGCGTCGTCAAGGATAACCGATGTAATGTCACTAGGAACTGGTCTTGATAGTAATTATAAGGACATTTTTGATGTTAAGATTGTAAACAATCTTTTTTTGTTGATTATTTATAAATGTAGATATGTGAGCTGTGATAAAAAAAATTGATTGTAGCATTGTCTGTATGACAAGGAGGGGAAGTGGGAGGTGTACCTGTAGGACTGTAGGATGACCTATAGGACTGTAAAATTTTGATACCCTAACTATAATATTATAAATGCGAAAGTAAGTTTGTTTGTTACCTTTTGACGCCTAATTCACTGATCCGATCATCATGAAATTTTGCTTATACGTTGTCAGGGGTATAGAAAAGTATATAAGATACCTTTCATCCAGAAAAAAAAATACTGTTCCCGAGGAAAAGAACGTCCACTTTCGATGGTCACAATTGCTTTAAGACGTTAGATGGCGCTACGTTTCTTTCGAATCATGATTGAAATATGACCTGACTTTCTGAGCAGTATTCTAACAAAAAGTACTAAACCTGCATAAATTTACGATAGTACTTCAATCAAAGTAATATATATGCTTTAAATAGGATTTGGATGAAATTTAGCACACACATATGTAGTAACCTGGATACGTTTCCGTTGGATGATTTCCGACCTATATCATACTAGGTAATATTATAAAGGCGAAAGTTTGTGAGTGTGTGTGTTTATTACTTCTTCACGCTCAAACGGCTGAACGAACGGATTTGGATTAAATTTGGTACACAGATAGTTATAACCGGGATTAACACATAGGATACTTTTTATCCCAATATTCCTACGGGATCGACACTTATGCGGGTGAAACCACGGGGTGCAGCTAATTTATGTTATAAATTAATGATCCGCCTCTCTGTGCCCGTGCGGGTGCAGTGCTGGTGACAAGTCAATAGGAGATTTCTATGCTATAGATATCAATGTTAAATATGGATGTTTCATAAAATACAAAGCTTCTGGAATAAATGCTCTACTCGCAAATAATAGTGTAACCGCACCATGATCCATTGTGCAGTAAAGAAGATCTAAGGGCCCTTCCCCACGGCTTACTATGTACACAGATATGGATACAGAATTTACACATTTTTTTGAAATGGTGCAAGTAATAAGTTAAAAAAAAATGGTTATGTTTCGCTATCGAATTTCAAAAATCACCTAGAATGTTAGTCAAATCCTTCCAGAAGAGACTGAGTAAATCTGTTGGTAGACATAAATGTCACCTGTCGTTTTTTAAAACCAATCGATTAGTGACTTGACTAAAAGTATTTATTTGTACATTATAAAATTTATCTCACTACGTGTTACAACTCAATGAATTACATATCAAAATGAATCATAATTTTATGAATGCAACTTCAAACCAGTTTCTAATATATTTTGCCAAATAAAAAAATGTGACTAAGCACTATCAAATTAAATAAAAACCTAACTTTACACATAGGTGACATGAAAGTGGAACTAACGCAGTATTAGTTAGTGATTAATATTAAAAGTAATCAATAATAATCTTAGGCTGATCTAGTGTAAGTTACGACAATCCGGGGAGTGTCCCTGCCGACCCAGATTAATTGGCGTTGCGCCTGCGCTGGCGAATGTACGCGTACATGATGATGTTATTAAGTGATTACGACATTTGATTGTCAGTGAAAACTTTACGTGATGAAAAGTGGATTTAATAAAATATTTTCTAAACAAGTTAAGAAGAGACATTGCGTCACATGCGGTTGTTTTTAACTTGATGAATTCGATTCTCGGATTGGAGAAATTTAGGTTTTTCTGTTAAAAAAACTCTCAAAATCAGATTGTAGAAAAGAACCGCGTTCGAAAATCATTAGTAAATAGTTACTAATGATTGTCGGAAACATTCAGAAATATCACATAAAATTTAAACCTGTTGAGCCTATAGAAGCTCAGTTTGTAACAAGTAAAAAGACCGTCATCGCAAAATATTACTATCACTCTAGAACTTTGCCTGTAATAACTTTACCTTATCTTATACTCAGGTATACAGGTGTGATACATTTTATCGCCATAGCCTCTATAAAATGAACCTCTCACACCTTCTTTGGAAAGGCTAGATGGATAAATGTGTATGCACATTAATGCATACACACACATTCATAATTGCATCACGCTATAAATCTGTACTGGGGCATCTCAACTCAATTTTATACACTGCATAGTCCTACTTATTCGGCACTAAGCACGTCGACATAACATATTAACAGAAACATATGTGGGACGATGACACCCCAAATGCAAGAAATAAAACAATAAATTAAATTGCACAATAGATAAAATGGTCGTGAGAAAAACCAACGAAATCAATTGACAACTTCCTTTCGTAGTTAGAAGTAAGCTAATTAGTTATAATTAACGTAAATTAAACAAACACTTACCCAAATCGAAATGTTCACACGTTGCGAATAATATCACTGAAATAGTTATGTCACTATCACTTGAGAATCACTTGGACTTTCAAACTGCTTTTAACTTGTGGAAAAACTAAATACGAACAAAAAAACTAAAATTAGTAGTCACCAAAATAAACTACGAATACGAAAATTTTTAACAATGTAATACGCCAATTTGAACCAACATGATACGCCAATTTGAAATACGCCAAAAAAACTGCTCTTAAATTAAATCGAGAGCGCGAATAGCTGTTTCTTGTGACGATATGTTAATTACTAACACCTAATAGATATTATAGCACAGTTCCTAGATTGTATAACGGACTCATAACGTGTGTACAGCAAGAACTCCAGTATAGCTAACACAATGCCTTCCCACGCCGGTTAAAAGTCCTACGCTTACGCAAACACATAATTAGTTTCGTTTTTTTTACATCAAAACATTTGGACATTGTCTAACATATTCGACAAAGCAATGTTACTAGTCTTTGTGAAAAAAATTAAACATTGAACTATTGTCAAAGCAAGTCGGGTGAGAAGATTAGATTAAAGGTTATGTAAAAAGTCGGTCAAATGAATATATACAAGATCTTTGAAAACGATATTCTGTTTACAATGCAATGCCGTGCAGTGGTATTTCTTATGATTTTTCATTCAAACTTTAACCTCGCAGAAATATGTGAATTTTTTTTTTTGCATCGCGTATTTTGAAGAAAATTACGTCAAAATTACTAACTGTCGGAGTTTATTGATAAAATTACTGTAAAATGCGATCTAACTGGCAATTAGTATAATTTTATTGTTTTGAAAAGTTTTAACTTTCGCTCTCAAACTGTTCTATGATTCTATGAGAAGTTATCACGAGCTCGAATCTGACTTATAACTTGTAGTAAATAACTGAAAATTAAACATATTTCAAACACTTGTAAACCCTTAACAACCCCTATATATTACACAAAAAAATAATCCCGATAAGAAACAAAACAACTACTCCCTAAATATAAAATAAACGCAACAAATTAAAAGCAGTCTAAAAGATACGCCAACAGAAAAAAAAAACATAAACGAAAAATTGAAATTAAATAAAAATTAAATAAAAAATACCGAATATGTGTGTGCTTTAGCGACGCGTAAGGATGCGCTCGCGACGGTCGGCCGTCGACGAAGACTGCGGGCTCTGCGCGGGCGCCGCTCGTTCGGAGGGGCGGCAGAGCATCCGCGATTGTTCTCTTTATTACTCAAACTTTATACACAGATGTACTAACGTTGTAGGCTGGTAGTGTTGCAAAATGTTTGGGTTTTTAGCTAGGTATAGCATGCGGGTTTGGCTAGACGCTTGGAGTATGAAGATGGACTTTCAAAGTGTCATTTAAAATGGAAAAGTAACTCAATATAGGGACATACGTAAAGTTACTTTTGTAAAGGGATCGTGAGACCGTTGTATACAATCTCTATGTGAAAATTGTCTTTTACTATGTAAATTTTTCCCTGTTCAAACTGGAATTTGCGATAATAATATCGAAAAGAGAATGTTAGTTCCCACTATTCTGATCTAACTATTCTAATCCATAACTAAATAATAACTTTAATACAAAACAAGCATCCTTCAAAATATAGTTAAATTTTTTTTTCAATGGGGAATCGAATTGGAATCATATGCTTTCGCCGTTCAAGGTTTTATTTAAACAAGCACGATCCATTACTGCTCTATATCCGTGACTTACATTGTAACCACTTCGATTAATGAATGAAACTTCAAAGATTTAATTAATTAAATCATAGATCTATGACTGGTGGAGAGAGAGTAGAGGCCTGGTGAACTGAGTTTCATCCGTCAACTTACACATCAGTTGTCTGGCATTTTTGCTGATCTGGGCCTTTTTGGCGCAGCCGTGAGGCACACCTTCCTGCTAATTTCTTACATCGGACTTTACACATTCAATTTGATTTTTATTTGTTGCTATCAATACGCACACATGTATCAATACACATACAGTATGTATCTGGTGTATTGTTGTATGTCTTTTAGTCTGTGCTAAATAAATGTACTTTCTTTCAGGTTTGAATCCTTGGATCTGTTCTGTAGCAGGCTGCCCATATAACATAACTAGAAACATAACGACTGCCTAACTCTTTTAAGGAACCCCTTCGTGATGGTATAATTGTAACATAACATGACGCATCGTTGAAATGGGTATATAAAGAAACCTTCTTTGGCTTTACTTCATGAAGACCTAAGAGTTTCACCAAATGTAAAATTGCGTTTCCTTTAAAATGCACTACACTAAACATTCCTACTTCTAAAAGAGTTAAGAAGTAAGAATGGTCCAGCAGTTGAAGGTCGATTGGCGATCGTGAGGTCGTAGGTTCAAATCCTGACTCTGTAAACAATGATGAACCTTCTACTTAGTTGAATGTATGGGCTCAGAGATAAAAGGGTAGCTAAGGAAGGGCCAAAGTGCTTAACCAATTGAATATTTCTATGCATTTCCAAGCTATGAACAACTACTAAATACTCGTGGCTTTGCCCGTGTTCCTCTTTGCTAGCGAAAACATAAATATTCGACATACTTATTACTGAATTCACTAATATTGTAATTACAATAACATAATTCAGAATTCTTCAATTCAAAAATATCTGATTGTCACTTCAATAGCGAGAAAATCAGATAACAGTAAGAAATATCCCAGAGCGTTGAAAATAGACCAAACTTCCAGGTCATAGATACAAACGTACCGTACTTGCTTCCTTCTCTGACATCGGCACGAGCTATTAATAAATGGCTCACACCTCGATGAACAGATTGGCCAGTCAGTTAGTTAGATACGGTTATGGACCTAGACAAGTGGCAATCGTTTTCAGAGCATTTCCTACCTTCAACAGGATCGACAAGCTTTTCGATAGCTGATGTCAACATGATTGACTTTTCCATCATCGTTTTCGCTGATATAATGTCACTTTGTTGTCAAATACATTAAAGTTGACAAATACACTAAAGTAAACAGAATTCAGTGGAGAAATAAAATAAATTATTACAAAAGGATGGTATAAACATGAAATATGAAGTGAAGTGGTGGTAATATTCCGGGCAACGACTCACGCGCCGCCGGGGATTAAATAATCTGTCACAAAGCTATAGATTTGACGTTTTGACACACTGAACGTAATAATTAGCAATAACATGGTGCATTATGTAATAATTAATGTTATGATAGAATTAGATGTGTTATGCATAAAGTACTTTATACAACCCACCACGCATCCGTGCGTAGCGGAGCCGTTGGTCGCAGTGGACGATCTCGCCAAAGTGAGTTTGAGCCGTGGACATCCATGTAACAGCACCTTTAAGGCTTTTATTGCATCCGTAGAACTATTAATAAACTGTGGTATAAATCAATCCTTTCAAAGTTAGTTTTCTTTAACAATGAGTGTCAATCGTCAGTATCTGCGACAGATGACGGAAGCTTGGGTCCATTAAGTTGATGGTGTATAGTTCAATCGTGAGCCTTTCAAGAGATGACGATATATTGTTAAGGAGAATAAGTTGGGAAGGGCTAGCTTATTTATTACAATAGATTTTGTAAACAGATTTACTTACAAATTGATTTTACTCGACCGCGCGGTAGTTTATGCTTTTATCGTTATATGTAGTTTATGATGTTTTAATATATTAGCGTGTACTAGCTTTCGAGTACATATGTCAAATAATTGAATATAATGTTCTGTGTTTCGTAATGTTAACTACTTTGCATATTATTGTATAGAATCAAGTTCTTCTAACTGAACAGACAGCTGTGCGACTGGGCAGTTTGTTGCGATACTTCTTCTTCCCAGCTACTAGGAAGTGCTGAAGGGCGGGCGTTTTGGGCGACTGTCTTATGTAATTTTGACGGTAAAAATATGCTGATTTTCAGCCTAGTTTGAGTAAATCAATTTGCCTAGCCTTTTGCCAACTATGTTGGGATCCAGTCTAACCGGATACAGCTGAATACCAGTATTTCATATGGAGGGACTGCCTATCTGACCCCCACAACACAGTTACTGGGAACACGGTACCCACTGATAAGACTGATTGTCAGACTTTTGGGCTTCTAACTACACGTAATGACTGTCAAAGATCTAGGAATGACAGCTGGACCAACGTATTAACGTGCTTTACGAGAAACGGAGGGTCTCGATATATATAATGGATGGTCACCCATCCACGAACGGACCACGACAAGGGTAGCTTAACCTTCGACCGACCCGTGCGGCTGTTATTATTTAGCTACGAGCCCCTCCTAGTTTGAGTAAATGAATTTAAATTTAAATTTTATGAATTGTTTCAACAGTTTTTGGATAGTCACTATGCACCAAATAAAAAAAAAATAGAAGCAGTATGAAGATTGAAAAATTGACCAAATAATTTATCGCGAACTTATATTTCAGTAGATATAGGCTCCTAATATGATTCATAGGAAAAACAGGTTGACAGCGCACCTGATGGAAAGTGACTGCCGCCGCTTATGGACACCTATTTCAACAGGAACGTAGTAATATCTTGCTTGGCTGTAAAAATAGAAAAGAGATCGCAGAAAGCGATAAGGCCGCCCATTGTATATTTTGTAGTGTTTGATGTATTTTTTTATGTTGTGTATTTTTGTGGTGTGCAATAAAGTATACATAAATAAATAAATAAAAATCGTAATAGGGCTTCACCGACCGAATTATTTTTAAAAGTATTTTGTTCTGTTGTAGTAACAGCAATAAGTTATTCTTTATGCTGTTGAAGCTATTTCTTCCCTTTGGTTCCTGTACTACTGTAATTGGCCTTTGGCCGTGTTTGTTACTGTAAAAACAATATTGTACTTAATAAAAACCTTACATTAATTCCTTCATTCACTGACATTCAACGCACAACCTATGCCGCTGGGTAAAGAATTATTATAAAATTTGCAAATTAAGTTTGCCCAAGAGTCCCTGATACTTATAACGAAAGTGAGTACTAAAGAAGGATTTTTGGCCACCCTTCGGGGTAACAAGGCGTGATGTTGTTATCCTGTCATCCACTAAACGAGTTAAATAGGGCATGAAAATTTGTATGGAATTTCATAATTTTTGCTAATGGAGAATCCTATCAAACACAGGGCTCGTAAATAAATAAAATACAAAATATACGCGTCACTTCTTTCAATAAAAACACCAATCCTAAAAAGTACCTAAACTCATAGAATCAATAACCCAAACCAACACTCATACCGTTAGATAACTCTAGCCCAACAGTTATCACGCCTTCACTAACCGCGCCTGATTTATGGGTCCCAGCTTCAGTTCCCGGGTCGTGCACACTCTTCACGTAACGAGAACCATAGATTGTGCGGTGTGTGTGTACCAAGAACAACATAAAGTAAGCCATTGTTTGTATTTCGCTATAAAGAGTGGCTGTCCCCGTTTGTCTGTCTGTCCGTGGTGAACTACGTAACTGGAGTCATGGGCTCTGTGTGTGTTATCAGTACCACGATATCGGATATGGCTTTCCTATATGGTAAAAAATATATATGTTCACTTAACATTTATCTTTAAAGGTCTGTGTAGTTACCTTTTATATGATAATTAAATTGACATAAAATATCAATCATCATATTTGCGTTCCCCAAAGGGGCAGACAGATGCCCCATATTTCTCTAGTTATTTTATGCGGCGAGCCCATTGTCATCATTACCCGGGCAGAAGCCTAGACTCCAAGCTGGTACCTACTGAGAATATTATTTCCAACGTTGGAACCCAATAACACTTAGCTCGACCCGGGAATCGAACCCAGTACCGCATTTTAACAGTTGGCCAACAAGTCTAGTATACAGATTTTATGCCAGTATTTTCATGGGTATAAAACATTTATTATTTATATACACAGTAAAATAGATACAGGTACGACATATCAGTACTAAATACAAAGTTAATGCTTATTTCTTTTGAAATTTCTTCCAGCAGACCTGCGAAATGATGAAATGAAAATTAAACTAAAATATGATAGACGGGACAAAGCGAACACCATCAAAATCTACTTGGCATGTATCACCTACAGGGCCCGCCTCGCTGTTTAGTTCTCTCTCGGGACGTACCCCCCAATTAACATGTCGTATTTGGTCCAAAAGAAAATTATTTCTGCTCAAAGTATTCTAAATTGTACATTGTATTTTGCGAACCTCTTAGTAATAAAATTACTGGACTTAATTACGGTTTATTTTCGTTAGTATTAATTTTATAATTTACCAAGTATTTAGATAAATTTTGTCATTTTAGGTATTCGGTATGACAAATGTCTGATGGTTGGTAATCAAAGGATGGTGTGTGTGTTTTAATTTTTAATTTAATTTTTAATTTCATCGTGTCAAACCATGGTATTACAACTGTCAAACTAGGTAATAAGGAAACTATATTATGAAAGATGACGTCAGTAAGACATGGGATCACAGTTTTTCTATGACATTTCTTCTGATAGCTGACTAATAAAACAACACACGACCCTTACCGTTCTAACCACGAAATAAATATCATCATCATCTACCTAGCCTTTCCCAACTACGTTGGGATCGGCTTCCTGTCTAACCGGATGCAGCTAAATACCAGTATTTGACAGGAACCGACTACCTATCTGACCTCCACAACCTAGTTGCTGAACCACGGAATTGAAAAACCTCTTTTATCTACTCCGTGGCGGCAACCACGCAAGCGCTTAGCCGCTGCACCAATCAACTCTTCAAAACCATTGAGAAACCCCTATTTTTTAAGTTTAATGAGCCTGTCTCAATAGTTCAGGGTTACCATCTAATAATGCTGACATATGCCCGTCTGTCTGTCCGATTGGACATGCCGTCACGTGGGTGCTTAGGAAATTGGCTCGGATAATTATCGGGCAGCTATAATCTGATAGTGTATGGGTGCTGGTTTCAATTAGGTGTAGATATTGTCAAGGTTGGCAGTGTGGGCTTAGAGTCAACTGGTGGCATTTCTTTTTACGGTTTGGTGTTGTTAGGGTTTCTTTTTAAACAATTGGAATGATTCAAAAAAATATTTACGTGTTATGGCACTACAGATCCACTAAGTCTAAAATACGCAATTATTAAATAATTGTTAAATACTCGTAACTAACACACGCATTAAACTATCTGTAAACTATTATTTCAAACACACGTGCGGGACGCTGCACGTGCCTCTGCTGTTGACGCGATTCGCTCGTGTGTCATCATCATATGCCTAGCCTTTTCCCAACCACGTTGGGGTCGGCTTCCAGTCTAACCGGATGCAGCTGAATACCAGTATTTTACATGGAGCGACTGCCTATCTGACCTCCACAACCCAGTTCCTGGGTAATACGATACCCCTTGGTAAGACTGGTTGTTAGACTTTCGGGCTACTGACCACCCGTAACGACTGTCAAAGATCCACGAATGACAGCCGGGACCAACGGCTAAACGCGCTTTCCGAGGCAAGGCATCCACAGACCAACCGCGGCAAGCGTAGCTTAACCTGATCGATCGACCTGTGCGGCTGTTATTATTTAGCCGCCGATTCGCTCGTGTGTATGCACTCTTAAACAATCTACGCGCGTAGTCGCTTCCCACATCCCGCTCGCTCGCCCGCTTCAGTTTGGCCAGAACTTAAACTAGCTAGCCAGCCTCTGTAGACACCGCCCGATCCTGCAAAAATAACTAAATTATCATTCCAACAAAAATTGAACGAAACGTTGTTTAACGCAACTATAACGAAAACTTGATTGAATCCTTTTAATTTGCGGTATATTAACCAACCCTTCAATGTCAACGGTTTATACTGCGAAACGTTATAAATAACTGTTATTACAAGAATTGAGTTAAAATAATTGTCGTTATTTGTCTGCCCTTGGGGTTAAGCGTGACTGCTGTAGAAGAGTTTTTCAATCAAGCCTTGGAAATTCATATTTTTTTACATACCTACAGTAGTACTGTATGCAACATACCTGGCTGAGATATGTTAGCGACCAGCTTTCGCAGCAGCGGGATTCAGAAAGAAAATCATGTTATCCTTGCCAAGTTGCTTTTTATTAATTTCATTTTCAATTTCTATTTCTATTTCTTAACTGTTTGTTTTTGTTTGTTACCCGTCTTATTTACGTTAGTCTGTTTTAGTTTAGTTTAGTATATTAAATTTCAGGGCATCAAGATAGTGTAACCAATGCTACGCCGTACTTGTATTGTACATAAGTGAGCACAAATACACGAGCGGCATGTTGCCGGCGGATGCCGCCGACACGCGTTGACGGCAGCCGTCGGCACATGTCGACGGCTGCAGTTGTCTCTGCCGGTGACGCGTGTCGCTCGGCACTTACTCCTTTAGTTATTAAGATTATTTCTAGCATAAGTTTAATGTATTTGATGCGACTGTGCTTTTGCAAATGCTTTCATTATATGCGATTTATTCATAAGAAATTCCTCAGAATCAAGATCATAAGATTAATCGTTATATATCTATTAATTATGAAAGATTTCGTGATCTCCGGCGAAGTGTTCCGTTGCTTCATATTTGGCACGTGTCCACACGTTCTGGCAGACTACCAGGGGTCGCTTGACCAACGAAGTGCCCGAGACCCCGATAGCTTTAGCACTCCACGCTATCTGAGATCCTTACACAAATCTGATCTTAAAGTTTAGGTGATAAAACTTTTTAATTCATAACCAATAGTAATTTTGATATCTTCAAAATTCTAAAATGACAAAATGCGTTTATTAAAATTAATTGTCGTTGACAAATCGCAGCCATTACGCAGCGGTGTCGCAAATTAGTGGAAAGATGAAAATAAACGTTCTACGCAAACTGCGGTCGAGTGTCAGAAAAACTGTGGAATTTTAATAACAGTCTAGCGTTGTGGCTGTAATAGGAAAAGGAAATACCTACCTTGAAACAGCGTTGCTATGGTGATATGGGATAAAGGAAGACTATCTTCGCTGATAGACAGAATTTGAGAATCAAAGGTTTTAGTAAAAGTTCTTGTTGAATTAGGTATAATTTAACAGTTGCATAAATTGGCAAATCTTGTATGCGAAGAATAATATTAAGATACAGCTTAGGAAAACTCTACGGCAAAAAAAAAAACTATAAAAACCTATGCTGAGATGTGTGAATTCAAAACACCAACCACCCAATATCAGGTCAGGTTTTAAGGATCCAGCAATAATACAACATAGCGACGTGACAAAGACAGCACTTTCATACTTTTGATGTGAGAGACAAATAAGTTGCTGAGACAAAAGTTGCAACTTTAAAACGACTGCCGCAACAAACACTATCGAAACTGCAAATCACGTACTTCAAAGGAGAGCAATTCAAAGTTGTAATTCGATGCTAAATATTTTGTATTATTAACTTCAGTAAAATTAAATATATAATTTTACTGAAGTTAATAATACAAAATATTTAGCATCGAATAGAAAATATTTTGCATCGAATTACAACTTTGAATTGCTCTCCTTTGAAGTACGTGATTTGCAGTTTCGATAGTGTTTGTTGCGGCAATCGAAATATTATAATCGTTACAGTTATTAAAACTCAATATAAAACTTTTGTCAGCAGATTAATATTTGTTTAAATGATCGGCAAAAGAATGTGACCGGTATCATTTTGCGCTTGGTGATAAAAACTTTTTTGCGTAATATGGAAGGAGTGATGGGGCTATGGAGAAATTTCTTGAGGATGCGTGAGCGTGCGTGATCCATCGCCGCCCGTTCGATGTTCACCGCGCACAGGATGGATGGAAACCAGCACATGAAGTAATTTTTTGCTCCGTTGGTGTAATTGCTGAATGGCGTTCCAGTGTGAGGATAAATAAATAAATATAAATATAAATTAAACTACATTTAATTATGCTCGCTACTGAATGAACTGCGAGAGCCTGCAACTAGGTTAGTCATTCGACCACAAAGTAGTCGATGTTCAGTTAACAGCCTGAACAAATAAATCGCGTTAAATGCACTAAAAAAAAAAACAACACGTTAACCATGGATTTCCTTAGTTTTTCGACCCGCAAATTGGTACAACAGTACCTAATGACGCGCATTCTGCTTGATTAAAAAAAAAAAGTAGCTAATAAGCTTCTTTACGAGCAAGTATAGTATAATTATGTTGGGTCCACACGATACAGACTTTCATACAGACTTCTATAGAATTTTGTCTGTGCAACTAAGCAGTACAGAAAAATGTCGGTGTGATAAAAACTCGCACAGACAAAATTCTATAGAAGTTTGTATGAAAGTCTGTATCGTTTGGACCCACCATTACCTTTCAAAATACTTAGTATCCATGTGATAGGTAACTTAATAAAGTTACAACTTAACTCACTGTGTTACATAGCTTTTTAAATCCCCTAAAAAAGAAAATGTGGCATTACCAAAATAACTTTTAAAATTATAAATAACTTAACAAAAATCTTACCATCATGGTCTAGATTTCTCTTGCCATAAAATCAGAGTAGTCATCATTAATTTAGCCGCAAGTCGGATCCTGTCGGTATCTGGTCCCCAGATCACCCAGTAGGCGGCGTTGCGCAAGCGATGCTACGTGAGATTCTAATACAATATCACTGTGTAATATCGCATCCGTTACGAACTGCGTCATTTTGGAAAATTCTCCCTATAAGGTGAAGATTTTGGGATGGTAAAAAGCTTGTTTATCTACAGTGCTTTTTGAAAACAGTGTCTTAATTTTTTTTGCTGCTTTTTGACCCATCTTGTTTGACAAAAATTTGTATAATTCTGTAAGGAGTGCTCTGCACACTCTTTGTTCAGGTCGACGTGACTTGTCAAAGCTGAGCAGCCGGGCGGTAAAATCAAATCTACTAATATTATAAAGAGGAAAAATTTGTTTGTAGGTAGGTAGATGATCTCCGGAAATACCAGTCGGTTTTTTTTCATTCTTTTTGCACTTGATAGCCCATTTGTTGTGAAAGTTATAGGCTATATAACGTAACGCTAAGACCCTAGGAGGAAGCCGAGCAAAACGAAAGAATGATGAGCGAAAACGAAGTAGGTACTAGTGCGTGCAGGCGATGCGATGCGATACGACACATTTGAAGCAGGCTAAGTTGCGGGCAGATGCAAGTATAATATGTATATACTCGTAGTTATAAGTTCGGGATAAAGGTGTTCCGCTTAGCTCGAATCGTGCCGAGCCGACCGGAGTAGGTAATATTCGGCGCGAATAGATGCCAAACGGAGTTTTTGCAATTGCTTTGGGTCAGCGTTATTTATTTTATATAATGTAGCTTCACAGTTGACAGCAAGTATAACTTAATTATTAATCTAATCTAAACATTAAGTCAATTTAGAAGTACACAGAAAAAGCTTTGTTGTTCAACAAATACTGCTGATGCGGTATGATATTCGTAATAGTAGTAGTGTGGTAGTTCGTAGTAATAGTTGATAATTTAAAATTTTAAAATAATAAATTAAAAAATGATCTAAATAAGTGTAACAATAGTGATATAAATAATTTCAAATGTTTGCAGCCGATTGGTAAAATGTGGCTGAGTTAAATGTAATCTTAAGAACTATTATGTATTACCCATATTTGCAAAATAAAATTCTATCCTATTCTTTCTATTCTATCCCGGACCCGAACAAGTGTGTAGGACACCTAATCATACTTCATTTGATCTTCTTCTGAAGCAGCGCAATTTTTTTATTATCTGGAGATTTTCTAATATAATCCTGTAAATTACAACTGTTAACAGTTGCCCAATGTTATACCTTATCGTGTTACATTGCAAGAAGAAAGAAAGAGAATACGTTTATTTGCGGTAAACATGACGCAGAAAAAACACAAACGCAAAAAGTAATAACTATTTGGGGGAAAATATGCGTCACATCCACGCAAAATGGCCATCGCTCAGCATAATGCTAAGAGCCTACGTGAAACAGAGACCCAATGCTGGTTTTCAGCGACAGCCGGCGTTGACGTGATGACGTCAACCGGTGCAGCATACGATTAGATATAAAGACCTGGCGAAGTGCGTGTCGGACCACGCACAATGAAGGGTTCCGTAGCTGGAATGAATTTATCCCAAGAACAAACGTAATATTGTAGTTGAAAGTCATACTCTCCCATACATTGCAACTGCAAATTTAAGTTGGTCGATTACTCGTAAACTTGTAAAGCATACTTAGCTGTGATACTTTTACTTTTAATTTCATTATATATATTACTGCTGTGAATTTTTTCACATATCCAAAAGTAACCATTTAGCTGGCAGGGGGGGACACTTAATTCTAACAAAAATTAGCATTTTAAAGCTCAATATTTCACAAAGGGATCCCTGAATCGAAAAATGGCTTTCACAAACTCGCAATATTTGAAAGAACCATCCAACGATACCCCACTCCATGGGGTAGACGAAAAAAAAATCATCCCCACTTTACGTGTAGAGGAGGTACCCAGTGAAGTGATAGTTATCCATTTCTCCGAAGATTTATTTAACATTGTTTAGGACATTGCTGTTTTCTCCAAATCTGTAGAACTGCGTGCCTTAATCGACATACTCTATAGACACAAACCTACATAAGTATCATACAAAAATGTATGATCTCCAACCACTTGACAGATTGATACATATTGTCAGGCTTTTAATAATAATGCATATAAAAGTGGGCGCACGTTATGTACTGTAATGTCAAAACAAAAGATTATGTAAGTAGGTATCGGAGATTGATAACAAAAGATGCTCGATTTGACTGCAAGTATGTGCCGATGGATAGTGAATGTCAGAACAATTTAGATTGATATTAAGAGATACAAGTTAAGTTAGTGCCTATAAGTGCCAATAGCATAACGATTAGGCAGCTAGACTCCCGACATCTTATGCAATTTATATCTAACATAAAACTCATTATCCATTTGTTCACTATGGGAATTGAACCCAGGACTTCACAGTCGCTTTAGATCACAAAGGTAATTTAGGAAACTGATTAACAAGAGAGACTGTAGGTAAAGTCAGCCTCAAAATACAGTATGATTATTTTTCAGGCTCCAAATTTTTACAGGGTGTTCTACTCATGAATATGAACAACTTTCACTATGGGACCAACTCTGACATCACGAAAACCAAATGAGCTGTTTAATACAAAAGTTCAATACCTACTTGATCAAAATGTATGAAACAGGTGATTTTTTCTTCGTGATTTCAGAGTTGGTTCTATAATGAAAGTTATTCATATTCATGGGTGGAACACCCAGTAAAAATTTGGAGCCGGTAAAAAAAGCATGCTGTATTGTATACATCGACAAGAATGAATTTAATTGTCTGCAATCTTTGTTTCATAATAATATTGTATCAATATGTAGCCACAAAGCATATTGCACATTGGGTACTTGATGCTAACTACACACTGATACAGTAGGTACCTATGGTATTAAACACAAATTGTAGACAATCAAATTAATTCTTGTAGGTATATTTTGTTTTTTTTTTTTTTTGTTTAATCTTTTATATCTTGTATATTTTTGTGTATTTTGAGGCTGAAGAGGCAAAGAAAGAATAATTAATGATTAGACTCCTTTTAATTTTACGTCATAATATTAGTTTGTAGGTTTTACTGGTTTGGACATTTCACTGTCCATAGATAGTTATCCAGACTACTACAATATCTTGCCAACATCATTTCACTGTACCATCAATCACTTTACCCCAGCTCCCTGCCGCCCGCTGCCGCTCCGCTTATGAGCCGCTGCGCCCTTTGACCTGCCCTAACTAGCCTGCTTGTTGATATTCAATCACGTTACAACGTAAGCGAGAAAGTAGCCATAATCATTTATCTTCATTGAGTATTCACCGGAAGACTTGCGTGGAAGTGTTTATTGGTGCTTCTTTACATTTCCTTGAAGAACTGGAAATTGCAAGGCACTATAACGGGTATAAAGAGACGCTTAACACTTTGACACTGAACGCGTAATAATAATTAACCCCTTTATTATAAGCGTTGCGTAAGTTACGAGACGCTTAAACGTCAACAATGTATGGTTAAACAGTCGCCAATTATTACTTATTTTTAAGCAACTTTTATAAATAAACCTCAGAACTTTGATTTTTTTTTTATCGATTCACAGAGCCGAGACTCACTTGTACTGTACCGTATCAGGGAATCTTCTGGTTACGGATATTGAAGGTCAAAGTTCCATTATATAAAGAAAGAAAGCAAATGCGTTTATTGGCATTACATCAAAATAAATACACATTAAAACTATAAAAACAGAAAACAAAGACTAAAATGCCAAAAGGGCCTCAGCTCAGCATAATGTCAGATGACAACACAGTGTGTATTACATGACGCTGATTTTCAGCTGCAACCCACATTATTATATTTTAACGTACACATGTTTTGAATGTCATAACTTAACTTTAATATTTCCCATAACTGCTGTAGCGGTACCTGCACCTAAAAGGATTTTTTGCGTGCGTTACACTGCGCACTACCGAAAACAGCGATTTCCACACCGAAAATAATACGTTTGTCAGCAATAATTTTTACTCAATGTTACTTAGTTTAATGTACACGCTATATGCTCGTTGTAAGTTGTTAATGCTTAGAAGTAGGTATCCTCATTACTTTGTTGTCTCTATCATTTAACAGAGGTCGTACGATTCATCTTTCATTACCCAAGTTGTTAGATAAAGATTCTACAGTCAGGCCTCTTTGTCGGTTGATTTCTTATCCGCATGCTTCGCACATGTGAAATCTACTGGTTTGGCGACGTATTAAAACATCGAGATTTAAGTGCTATCTGTAAGTCTAAATATAGGTGGGTATGTACCTACCCATAAACCTTCCGGAAAAAAATCTGTAAATGTTGGTAAAAACCTCAGAAAGCATAGGAATCCATTGTGCAGTTTAGAAGAATAAGCAGTTTCGAATTAATTTTATACTAAATAAAATAAAAAAAAATAGATAAAATAGATAAAGATATAGATAGACGTCTTATCTTCTTATTAACTTGTGGGAAATAATAAAAACTCGAACCATTTATTTTAAATCAGCCATTTACAGGCAGTTTTGAATGTCAAGGAAAAAATATTGTAAAGTAAAAATAAAAACTAGTTAATTTCTCAGGCACAGATTTTCAGCGTTTAAGTCATTAGAATATAACAGACAGTGAATCTAGAACTACTGATAAATGATAAATGATTTATTTTCTGTAAGTAGGTTTGTACAAACACTTTTACATGTCAATCATATTTTTTAAACTAGATGAGGTCGGCGTTTCCTATCTGACTACTCTGAGAAGAAAGGCCGAAACAAACTCAGAGGTCACAGTCTCTTTTAAAGTCCAGACATAATCTTGGTCAGATCATGTGAAGACCATGCAGATTGGTGTCTGAAATGGTCTTTTGAGTAAAGAACCACACAGATTGAGCGGACCTGTCCAGTCAGTGCACGCATTTGTCAAAAATTGTGTAGCTCAACTCGAACTTGAGGAGCCTTACGATTCGACGAACAATACCAATGAAAGGACATTTGGGTAGGCCGCATAAATTACTCAAACTGCCAGACCATGATTAAAACTAACTAAGAAGGAAAAAAGAAAAAAGAAATGACCCACATAGTCTTCACACTCACAATAATAATAATAAAAAATAAGATACTATACAAAGTAAATATCCATGTCATTGTTTATATAAAATTCATCAATGTCAATGTGTATATAAAAATCCGGACATCATCTTTGATCTTTGAGGACCATGTAGATTGGTGTCTGAAGTGGTATTTTGAGGGAAGAACCACACAGATTGAGTGGACCTGTGCAGTCAGTGCACGCATTCGTCAGTAACCGTGCAGCTCAACTCAGAACTTAAGGAGCTCAACGATTCGACAAGCAATACCAAGGACAGAACATTTGTGTAGACCGCATAAACCACTCAAACTGCCAGACTATGATTAAAACGGAAACAATGACCCACATAGAACACTGAACTCTTCATCTAGTTTAAGCAATTGTCACTTTATCAAAATTAGCCACGAAAATCTTCTCACGTAAGCTTCCTCGTCAAACTTCCGTCTGAATTAAATATAATATCATATAACTTAATTATGCTAAGAAGCATATTATTATAGAAATGTTCGCGTGCGCAGATCTATGTAAATGATAAGCTAAGAGTACGCTCTGGTTTCTGTGCGCAAAAAAAAACTGTTCGTTGTTATTTTGTGCGCGCTCAGATGTGGGAACGTTGAGCTAGTGATGTTGGGAATTCGATGATTTAGGTATCGATTAGTTCGATAATGTCATGCTATAGGTCAGTTCCATCTTCAGACGATAGTTTTACTACGATCCTCAAAGATACATTGCCGCGAGAATATACATATAGGCAGGTAGGTTCTGTATCTGCGAATTGTATGGGTGTTGTAGAGTTTCATATGAGATGAAACTCTACAACACCTAGAACCATTGGTTTTATTTGCGTTACTTGCCTAGTTTACTTTTAATAAACTAGTAAACTAAATTATTTGTTGTAGGTAAATCATTAGAACTTTATTTGCATTTAAAACTCTTATATTATTATAGTATGGTATTTGTGATATTTTATGTATTAGTTTATAAGTATTCTTATGTCTCTAGTAGTATGTATTGTTTTTTCTATGGGCCCTAGTTTCCTGAAATAAAGGAATAAATAAATAAACAAATATGGATGACACAAGAAGCGATGCGTTAGATTGCCCAGGGTTGACACAGTAAGCACTGTTAGTAGTGGTTTAGTGAAGATTCTGATAGACAATTCCAATATGGCAGCGTGTGTAGTTTTGACAAGATTAGTACATTTTGTGAGCTGTTATCATTTTACTATTTATTATTATTATTTATAATTGTTCTATGTATTTTATTTGTTTGTGGTACTTATATTATTGTGTTTTAGGTCATATTCGTATCTATGTAGGTATGATAATTGCAGTATTCAATGGATTGGTTAGCTTATTGTCTCCCTTACCATCTAAAGTTCGTGTCAGCGCAACACATATGCGCGTGATTACCCGAAGGGACGTCGCTGGGCGTCCGGGTACCGAACCCGGTACACGACGGCCGTTGCGTGCCCTCCACGCAACTCAGCTCACAGACGCGCTCCGCTACGGGTATTTCATTGTTTCTTAGTTGATATTGTAAATTATGGTATTATACCTATTTTAATACAGTCCACGACTTCTTTTATTGTAAAGTCCCAATTGAGCCCATACAATGGTCCTTCCTGATCATTGTATGGGCTCAATCGAGACTTTACTGCGCCGACAGTGAGGGTGCGTTTCCACAGAAGCGGAGCTGCGCGGAGACGTGTAGGAATCGTCCAATCACAGACGAGACGAGTGACGCGATGAGGATTTCAACCTTTGTGATTAGTCGATTCCTGCACGTCTCTGCTCCGCTTCGCCCAGCTCCGCTTCTGTGTAAATCTTTTTTATCTTTATATCTTTTTTATACTAGCTGTGCCCGCGACTTTGTTGCCTGGTGGGAAGTGTTACCTTTACTCTTCAACAAGAGCTGTTTAAAGGAAAAATTCAGTGATATTATAAGTGGCTGTTGCCAGAGATAAAAAGTATCCTAAAAGTATCCTACCTAGGGTTCTTTGCCACAGCCCTGTCGACTGCACTCACTGCGTCTTCAGGGTTCATAATGTCAACGCGACGAAGTGTCTCTTTGATTTTTGAGAATAAATAAAAATGAAAGCGCCTGGTTGAGGCTCATTATCTGACCAAACAGCCATATGTCTACTAAAGCATATACTTTCTGAACAAAGAATTTATAAAGAAATTGTTAATATTAATTGAATTAAGAAGAAAGAGAAATATATATGAAGCCAAATCACTTGATTGATTCGTTCCTAACTCTAACTTACTAAAACCATATTACTCGTACTTAGTTCAGATACGAGTAGTATGGATTTAATGCCTTTTTGAGCTACGTTAAGTATGAAAATATTAGTTATTAATTTAGTTTTTTGTCATTTTAGGCTCTATTTTTTATTTAACACAATTTTACAGCGTATCACGAAATACTGCATGATTTTTTTACCTTCTCCAAATTTTTACAGGGTGTTCTATACATGAATAAGAACATCTTTCAAATTCACCAACTCTGTAATCACGAAAAAAAATCAGCTTTTTTGGTCAGGTAGGTAAGTATTGAACTTTAGTATTAAACAGCTGATTTTTTTCTCGTGATTTCAGAGTTAGTCCCATAGATATAGATAACCCATCATAGCCATATTTATAGATAAACCACGGAAAATTTCTGCTCAAAGGGAGCTTCAGAATCATCTACTGAATCCATGGTAATAGCCACCTGTATATCTGTTACAGTGTTCTGCAGCTTCTATTATCGATACGCAAGTCACATGACTACACACGAAAACACAGCGTTGACACGGATCCCGCGAAATGATCGTCATTATGGCATCGTGACGCAACGGCGCCATCTTGCGGGAAGACGGTTTAGCACTTTTTACCCCGAGCCCGAGATAATCTGATTAATTTCATTATATTTTTGTGTATGTTTGGTGCGATTTTGGCGTGAGAGCACGGGTCTTGTGGCGAGGTTCTATGCTCGTTTACATAATTGGAAGTTGAATAATGAATTAGGTAGAATATGTTGTTTAAAGCGTGTGACAGTTTTTTAAGAGTAGCTATGCGACAGTTAACCAGCTGGATGAGTTAAAGATTGTACTGGAATCAAATAGGCCTCCTGCACCATTTTTCACTTGTAATGTTAACACAAATAAAAGAGGAGAGTATTTGCTTGAGAGTGGACCTATTGGTTTATCGGACCTGCTGGAATAAATCCGACGATGTCTGGAGTCCATATGAGGAGAAACGCCACATGCGGAGAGATGCCATATGAGGACAGATGCCACATGAGGAGAGATGCCATTTGAAGACAGATGCCCCATGAGGATAGATGCCATATGAGGATAGACGCTATATGAGGAGAGATGCCGCATGAGGAAAAACGCCAAATGAAGAGAAACGCCAAATGAAGAGAGACGCCTTACGAGGAGAGACGCCACATGAGGAGAAACGCCAAATGAAGAGAAACGCCATAAGAGTAGAAAAGCCAAATGAAGAGAGACGCCATATGAGGAGACACGTAATATGAGGAGAGATGCCATATGAGGAGAAACGCGAAATGTAGAGAACGCTATATGAGGAGAAAAGCCACATGAGGAGAATCGCCATATGAGGATAGATACCACATGAGGAGAAACGCCAAATGAAGAGAAACGCCAAATGAAGAGAAACGCTAAATGAAGAGAGACGCTTACGAGGGGAGACGCCACATGAGGAGAAACGCCAAATGAAGAGAAACGCCATAAGAGGAGAAAAGCCAAATGAAGAGAAACGCCACATGGTGAGAAAAGCCAAATGAATAGAAACGCCATATGAGGAGAGATACCACATTAGGAGAGATGTCATATGAGGAGAGATGCAAATCAAATCAAATCAAATCAAATCAAATCAAATAATTTATTTGCATAATACATGTTTAAAAGGTGTTACAAGTATAAAAGGTACATTGTATTATAACCTACTGAGGTGTGCAAATTAATATATTAGGTACAAATAAATTTTAAATTGAGTTAGAGTACATTAAAAAAAAGAATGTCAAATTAAAAAAAAATAAAAATAAAAATGTCAAATACACAAGTCAGATCAAAATGTCCATAATAATTATATTTGTGGTGCCATTTCAGATAAAATCGACTCATCTGTCATTTAAATAATCATTAATTGAATAGTAACATTTTGCAACTAAGAATTCCTGCAAACATAATTTGAAATGGTTCATTTTGTGTAGGTCTGTGATACTTTTTGGCAACTTATTGTATACTTTTGGTGCCATGCCCAAAATGTTTTTATTAAATACTGCTTTTTTATGACGTCTTACGCATATTTTATTTTTGTGTCGTGCGCTTCTTAGATGGGTATAAAGATGTAGATTTGCTTTGACAAAGATCGCCATTTCATATATATAAAGACACGGGAATGTTAGTAACTTCAACTGTTGAAAATGTGGCTTACAGCTTTCTGTGCTTTGTATGCCACACATTGCCCTTATGCATTGTTTCTGGGCTTTGAACGCCATTTCTCTGTCTGGCGAGTTCCCCCAAAATATAAGTCCGTAGCGTAAAGTAGAAGCAACATACCCGTGATACGCCATTAATAAGGTTGCACGATTTGACACTTTTCTTAGGTTATGGAGAGCATAAGAATACTGGCTAAGCTTTTTGCAGGTGTTTTCAACATGTGTTTTCCAGCTCATATTTTTATTTATCCAAATACCTAAAAATTTAGTGTGTTCGGCTTCACTGATAATTTTGTTACCGTAACGTATATCCGGTTTTTTATTGTGTGTTTGTTGTTCAAATGAAACGTAATTTGTTTTTTCAAGATTTATTTTTAAGTTGTTTCTAGTTAGCCAAGTTATTATATCATTTAAGTTGTCGTTTATTTCTTTTTCGAATGTCACATCATCTTTACTTTTGATTAGTATTGTGCTGTCGTCAGCGAATAAAATCATTGGATTATTAATAGTTTTTGGCATGTCATTAATATATATAATGAATAATCTTGTATAGGGACAGACTTTATTTATGTATGTAATTTGTTCTCGATTAGTCAGATATGATTTGATAAGTTCAAGGACATTGCCTCTAATTCCATATTTTTCCAACTTGTTTATCAGTATTTTATGGTTAACATAGTCAAATGCCTTTGACATGTCCATAAATAATGCAACTACAGGAGTTCTATTGTCAAGGTTAGTTAGAACGTGTTCTACAAGTCTGTAAATAGCAGAGTCAATGTTTTTATTTTTTCTGAAACCATACTGTTCACTAACCAAGATTTTGTTAGTTTCTAGAAATGAATATATGCTGTTTTGTATTACTTTTTCAAAAATTTTAGAGAATACGGGAATAAGCGCGATTGGTCTGTAGTTGCTAGGATCTTGCTTATCGCCTTTTTTATGTATAGGTTTAATCACAGAAATTTTCAATTTTTCTGGGAAAATGCCTGTCTCAATGCTACCATTGATAATGTGGCTGAGTATTGGTGCAATGATAGGAGATGTGGCTTTTATTACCTCGGTGGTTATGTCGTCATATCCAGCGCTTTTAGTATTTTTCAGGGAATTAATATTTTCAAATATGTCAAGGGGTACTGTGGGTGTCATAAATATTGAATTAGGATGAGAGTTTATTATTGGTTTACTATTAAGATTAATGTCACTTTGAGATTCAATTTGGTCTATAAAATAATTATTTAATGATTCCGCTATTTGTTCAGGGTTATTTATAATTTTGCTGTCAATTTTTATGCTATTAATACCTTGTTTAGGATAGTTTGATTTCTGCTTATTAATTATGCTCCATGTAGCTTTGCTTTTATTATCAGCAGTATTTATAAAGTTATTGTTTTGTGCTTTTTGTGTCTGTTTAATTATGTATTTTAGTCTTTTAGTATACGTTTTAAGTTTATTTTTACTGTCTAGATTTGGTGACTTTCTATACTCCCATAGCATGTTCCTTTTGCGTTTCGAACATTTTTTCAGTCCCGTTGTGATCCACTTTGGTTTTTTAACAACCGAAATTTTAATTTTGTTAATCGGGAAACATAGGTCATAAAATAATTTAAATATGTGGTGGAACTCATTAAATGCTTCATTTGGATCTGAGCATTTATAGACATCATGAAATGATAAATTTTGCAGGCAATACGAGGAGAGATGCCATATGAGGACAGATGCCACAAGAGGAGAGATGCCTTATGACGAGAGACGCTATATGAGGAGAGATGCTGCATGAGGAGAAACGCCAAATGAAGAGAAACGCCACATGAGAGATGCCAAATGAGGACATATGCCACATGAGGAGAGATGCCATATGAGGAGATATGCCACATGAGGAAAAACTCCAAATGAAGAGAACGCCATATGAGGAGAGATGTGATATGAGGAGAGATGCCACATGAGGAGAGATGCCATATAAGGACAAAAACCACAAGAGGAGAGATGTCATATGAGGAGAGATGCCATATGAGGATAGATGCCATATGAGAAACGCCATATGAGCAGAGATGCCATATGAGGACAGATGCGACATGAGGAGAGATGCCACATGAGGAAAAACGCCAAATGATGAGAAACGCCACACCAGGAGAGACGCCAAATGAGTAGAGATGCCATATGACAGTCGTTCTGCTTACGCGCTCGCGAAGAGATCGAATATGGATACCTCCGGGACTATGTCCACGAAAAATGTAAATACGCTAAAATGTATGAACAGTGGACCCCCGGTAATCCCACAAATGTTTTGCAGGGCAGTGTCGAACTATCGAATTTGTCGGAGTATACAACGTGTAACGTTAAATGCGCTAAACCTGAAAATAGTTTGATCAGAATAACGAGGAGAATTAATTGAAACACTTTTTAATATAGGTCACATTTTTCAAAAAATCTTCGAAACAGTCGTCTCGCAGGAGGCTGCGGAAAGGGAGAGGGAGATCTCGTCCCCTCACCCGGCCCGCAGCAGGCGCACCGGGCGTCGGCGGAGGGCGGAGAACGCCCTCTTCCAGCCCCCCTAAATGGGTCCAGGGGCGACGGACTTGGGGACGTCCGTCGCCCCCCACACATCAGGACCCGAGGCGGCGGCGCGTAGTGTTCCACGCGCGACCCTCTTAGACGTCGCGGGGGGAGTTTAACACCTCACTCCCCCCCCCCCCCCCCCCCGGCACGAGGAGGCCCGCAGGAGCGGGCCAGCACCAGCCGGGGGTTGCGGAAGTATCGTTCGTTCCCGCGACCCCCGGCGTAGGTGAGAGAGGGAGCACCGGGGTGGTTTTTAGTCAGTAAGAGTCTTGCAGACCCCGCCGCCCGCCCCAGGGCGGCGGACATTCCGGATTTTCCACCCCGAAACATGGGGCTTGGTTGGAAGATAGGAATAAGTCAATTTTGCCGCCACTCATTTTGCCGCTCTGGGCAAATGCCCGGCCTTCCCTCCCCCCCCCTCCCCTCCACCCCTAAACCCCCTAGATCGAGCCCTGGGTATTCCTACCAAGCATTTAGCTCTAAGTTTGCCTATTGCGTGTTAATTTCTTACACTATCTGTTGATGTGTCCACATTTATTACATGCGTACCTACACCACGCACGATCAGCAGCCAGCAGCCTATGCAGTTTACTGCTGGACAAAGGCCTCTCCAATCGCACATACAGAGATTACACAATCGCACATTAGACAGGCCTGTTGGTCTAGTGGTCAGTGGCCCTGACTGCTATGCCCAAGGTCGTGGGTTCGATTCCCACCTAGGACAAATGTTTGTGTGATGAGCATGATCATTTGTTCTTTGTCTGGGTGTAATTTATCTATAATATGTATGTATTTAGAAATATATATGTATGTTTATCAGTTGTCTAGTACTCATAGCACAAGCTCTGCTTAGTTTGGGACTAGATGGTGTTGTGTGAAAGTTGTGGAATATTATTATTATTATACCTAAATGCTTTTCATCCCATTTACCCTGCGAAGAATTCATTTTACTTGGCCAGCCTAACCGCGTCCTTACCATTATGGTTATTATAGGCATTCGCATGTACACGTGTAACGGACGAAGTAAACATACAGAGGAAATGGCGTAGCCGAATTTTCCTATAATACAGTGCGTGACACTTTTCACAGAGAAATTCTGATGCTGCATGTTCGTTGATTCGCGGTCTCCACTTAAGAACTCGTCTGCTTCAACGTCCATCTGTCCTGCGACATATAATATCACCGCATATTGACGCTACAAGCTATATCTGTAACTCCAGTTATTTTTCGGATCTTATCCTTCGTAGTTACATATTCTTACCATATTAGGTTCACAATAACATAGTAGTTATATAAAACTACATTGTGTTAGTATGCCGCAACCGAGTGATCCAGATCAATGTGTGCCGAGCGTCAAAGGTGATCACTCTGACTACATTGTAATGAACCAATCATCAGACGGTCATTATAAGAAATCGATTAATATCGATGTTGTCATACCTATGATCGATTAGAAATTAGTATTTAGATAGATTAGGTTGATGATCCCATGCTTACTTTTTTTAATTGCCTTCTTTGTTCCACTGCTGGGCAAAGGCATCTTCCAAATCTTTTCAGGTCCTCTGTTCTTACGCTACTTTCATCTAGCGTCTGCAGGGGGCATTCAGGTCAAAGCTTAGTTTTTATAAATGTATATTTTTCAATTTGCCTGTGAATTATTTCGTTTTTGTTTGTGTTTTTAATTAGTTTGTTTGTTTGGTTTTATCTACAGCCTCTGTTGCAATCCAGCCGAAGTAAACGACTATCGTGTACCTTTTGAATTCATCATTTAATACATTTCGCCGTCATAGTTTCGCTGGAAATAGGCCTCTCTTTTGCTGAGGACTTTCTTGCGCCACTTCTTCTTCCCAGCTAAGACAAGGAAGTGGTGAAGGGCGGGCGTTTTAGAGGACAGTTTTATGTAAATTTTGACGTACAAAAATTGCTGATTCTCAGCCTAATTTGAATAAAGACGGCACGGTTGGCGCAGTGGTTAAGCGATTGACTGCTGCGCTGCGTGTCGCGGGTTCGATTCCCACACGGAACAAATATTTTTATGACCTACAAGTATTTGTTCCGGGTCTGGCTGTTAGTGTACATGAGTTTAAATGTTTGTAAGCGCACCCACAATACAGGAGAAATTCCTAGTGTGGGGTAACGTTCTATTCAAAAAAAAAAAAAAAAGATTTTTGATTTATTCCAAATTGCGCCACAAAAAATATTCTTTGGGTGCCACATCCAGTCGGTCCCAGCCGCCTTATTTAAGTTCATCGGTCCATTTAACTGACTAATTTAACTCATTAACCAACATTACCTACCTCAGCTTGCCGCAATCCCCACATGATATGCCAAAACTTTTAACAAGGCGTTATTTCTTGGCGTCAACAATAGCAGTTGATATAATTGGCAACAGAGTTGGGCAACGTTCACAATGCGCTTAACGAATGTTGCGTCGAAGAGGAGCTGTCGTGAACTCGTGACCACACCCAATTTCACTCATTTGGGTCGTTGGGCAATGTGCAATTAGAATAAATTATTGTTAGACAATAAGGTGTGAAATGAAATTATTTGTTCTGTAAAGGACCAAACCAGAAATCGCGAAAAAATGAAAAATACCTATTAAATAAGTTACTGAGCATTTTTAGCCTACTTGCATGAGTAATTATTGTGAATTGATATACAGGGTTATTCGTAAAACACCAACAACCTCTTGAGAGGTCATTGTACTCATCATTATGAACAACTTTTACTATGGGACCAAACCTGAAATCGCAAAAAAAAATCAGCTGTTCCCTACATTTTGACGACTCGTACGAACGTAAATGTAGGGAACAGCTGATTTTTTTTTCGCGATTTCAGGTTTGGTCCCATAGTAAAAGTTGTTTGTTGTCATGAGTAGAATCATGTGTTTAAGTATCGATCACTAATTACCAGTCACCCTATATAAGGCCCTCAGTCCTATCTGTTGGAGTTGCCACGCACCCGCCACATCAAGGATGCGATACGCTTTCGAACAATAGTTTAAAAGTTATCTATCCGTGCCTCAGCGAACATCCATGATGCGCTGCAGTGTCGCGGCAGCCCCAACAGTGCCCTGTATGCGTCATTGTATTGGACACGCAAGGCGCTGTAAGCCCTCTGCGTATAGTCGACCCATAGGCTGCAAGTATAAAAAGATTGGCAGAATGCCCTAACCAGAGTACCCTTTACATCACTTGAACACTTTGCAAACCTACGGATCAACATATTGCTCCTGACTGACAGCGCCCTACGTTCCCTCTCCATGTCAATGTTATCGGCCTGTGTAGCAGTGATCCAGTGTCCTAGATATTTGAAGGATGTGACCCACTCTAGAGTAGTCCCTGCGAGTGTGATAGGTGGTACAGCATAGGTCTTAGTGCCTGCCTTGAACAGCAGACACTCGCTCGTTTTTGCATTATATCTAAGACCCTGGGCCTCCGCATATCGCTCAAAAGCCGACAATATTGTCCTGAGGGCGCTGTTTGATTAATAATTTTCGATTTAAGTTTTCCTTTCACTTTTATCTCAATATTTAATTTAGTTTTATATAATCCTTTGCAATTACTTACCTATTTGGTGAAGCGTCAATGCCCTTTTCAATGTAAAAATGAAATAATAACATTTTAATGACGAAGGACTCAGCAACTCAGCACTCTGTCTGTGGAGATAACAAGTGTGAAGATGTAACTCCAATCTGGTTCTACTAACTACTGCCGTTCTACTGCAGTAGGGTGTAGATGTGGAGTTGTCGCAAACTGAGCACCACCCCTTATCCTGCCCTCTGTGTCCCAAAACATGCGGTCAAAGTGGCCTCTGCGCTGCCACTGACGACCCCGTGGAAGTGGCGAAGTTTTAGGCCAACACAACCTGAAATACAGTAGTACCAGCGACACGTTGAGGAAGATTCTTACCTGTTTTCTCTGAAACTTCCATGTTTGAAACTGGAAACCAGCGCTAAAACCAGCTCTTAAACTTTAACGTTATCCATGAAAGAGATACCACCACTTACTATCAACTCATCCATAATTTCCTTTCAATACACCGTTGAAAATAAATTATTTGGTTAGTTAGAAATTCAATAGATACAATCATAAAAACGTCTTCAACCTATATTTCTTAATCTTTCATTCACAATATAATAGTTCTGACCATTGACATTGTAACACGCCTCCAATTCCCAGCGGGGCACTCATTCATACTCCTCTAATTAATTCCACCGGTATCGTAACAAACTTCTTTATAAACTGATCGAGTAATGTCCAATAGCTTACATCATGAAATTGCCGATTGTTATAACCACCAACTCAACGCATACACTTTCAAAAGCAAAATAAAAATGAAATCAAACGAAACTAGCTCTTAAATCAAAGCAATAGAGTCAAGGAAGTGAAAAACTTTTTGTGCGGGTAGAAAAAGGTCTTGTTGGTAGATAAATCATGGATATTTTGCCTAACTTTCGATCAGTGTTTTGGAGTGATGAGAAACTTTGATTCCCACGGTGTAGTTGCATTTTGTTGTTACTACCGTCCTGTTTTGTGCTGACATGATTGATTTAGTCTATTCCGTGTAGTCTGGGCTTTAGAAAGATAGTTTCAGTAACAAGGTATTTCTTGCTCAACCTGTTTCTCTTTTCGGCTTCAAAAATAGCAGCTTTTGAGTTAACTCTTTCTTTAGTAGTGTCATTCTGGGTGCTCAGAATTAGCGATAGAAACACACTAAACATCTTCTTTAACGTGCCTAAGCTCTCAAAACGGTGAAGGAAAACATCGTGAGGAAACCGGCATGTCCTAAAACCATTCACCGACATGTGGCATCTACCACCCCGCACTGGGCCCGCGTGGTGAATTACGGAAGATTGCGGCCAACTCCCTCTCACTGAGAGGCGGCCTGTGTGCCAGCAGTGGGAACATTATCAAAGTCATGTTCATACCCTTCACATTTTACAGGGGGAATTTAAATTAGGCTGCCTATCAATCGAAGTATAATAATAATATTCCACAACTTTCACTCAACGCCATCTAGTCCCAAACTAAGCAGAGCTTGTGCTATGACAACTGATAAACATACATATATATTTCTAAATACATACATATTATAGATAAATTACACCCAGACAAAGAACAAAATGATCGTGCTCATCACACAAACGTGCGTGTCCTGGGTGGGAATCGAACCCACGACCTTCCTTGGCCACTGACCACTAGACCAACATGCCTGCCAGTATAATTTTACCAGAAACATGTTCAGTTAGTGGTTTCCGATATTCGGTTGTACTTATTCGGGTGTACCTACCTACCTTCTCGTGATTACAGTTGCGTGCACTTTTAACAGTTTTGCTGCCTTATGATTGTTGTCCGGGTGCTGGCGACCCATTGCGTCATAGAAGCCCTTTCTATCAGTAATTACATTTGAACTTTTATAAAATACTTACACTTGTGTCAAGTATCCAAATTCTCATCATAGGGCTTAATTGTTCTGTTGCGTAGTTTTCAAAGTTTATCATCTGAGAAGTGATATAATCTAACTAGCCTTTATTGTACCGCTGCAGGATAAAAACTTCCCTCGTCCTTTTGCACACAAATCTGTTTTATGCTAATACGGGCCAGTTCTTTCGCTAGGTGCCAAGCTCGGAACACCATCGTCGACTTGAACTGCCACGATGACGGCAAGCGTTCTATTATTCGTAAATATAGATTTGATTTTATAAGCAAATATAGTCAAAAGATTGGAAGATAACACCCTCAATAGGCATCATGTGTTTCTATATCACTTTGAGTTGGTCCTTCTAACAGTTTCGCTACTTCAATGCCCGTCGTAGGTATCCATTATCTTACATACCAATTAAGAACTAGCATTGCGATGACCCCACAGGTTCCATAACTGATATACTTACACCCACATGTAATTAAACTCTGTAGGTACCATACATAGGTCCATGTTGAAATTATTCAGAGCATGATGAAAGTAATCAAAGCATCACACTTTCGATCAGTTTAGAAACAAAGCGCTCGGTCAGTCGGAGGTAACATATTGAGTGCGGTGTACTTGCGTGGGCAGATCAATTAAAACTATTGTATAATCATTGATAGGCGACAAATGGTTTCTATGACATTTCTCTATAATTAATGGTAAACCGTTTTGTGATGTAAGACAGAAATCCCTTGTTTGTTTTAAATATAGGATTTCATATCCGTATTCAGCTGTTTTCTTATAGGAAAAACTGTCGGCAATCAACGTAATTTTTTGATCGACCCGATTGATTCTTTGTTTTTTCATCCCTGGACTTCTTCAAAATTATAAGGTACTATATTTTTTAACTTTATAAAAAAATCTAATCATATCAAATCTTTATTGTTGAAAAGAGTATCCAACACACAGTACCCAGTTACTACTTGTTGCTTACTTTGTACTTTTTATAACCACTCTCTCTCTGCATTTTCTTTGTTTGACGCAAAGGTAATTTAGGATATCACAAAATAAACAACAACAGACGTACAACACCAAATTTATTTAATTTAAAGTTACAGCTAGTCAATTACGATATATGGGTAATACAAACACACTAAGTTAATACAAACACACAAAGTTTACGCTAAAATACTTCAGTGAGTATAATAATTATATACAACTAAACATTATGGTAACCTGTGTGTCAAGTTTTTCTCAAATCATTCAATGAATGATGGATTATATTTAATAATTTTATTAAAATTACATGCTATTGACTACCGAGACTAACTGTGATGGAGTAGCCTAAAACAACTACAATCTTATAATGCTAGTTCCATTAAATACATGATAATATAAAAGGTTGAACTAATATATAATGTATTAAGATACATCCAAATGCATACTGCAGTCGCTAAAAGTACATTTCTTAAAATTTTAAAGTTTACCTGTCATTATAAATGGCACGTTTATATTTACAGAAGTACCATGAGTGTTTTAATTAATTATCAGTATGATCGGCGATTTCCATCAAATTTTGAATGTACATACATTAAATCTAGATATTTGGCACGGATATGCGGACTTATATACAGGTACCGTTGAAATAGTACTTTTTTGAAGCCGCGTACTCGTCTCTTATGTATATGATACAAACTTATTATGTATGTACATACAGGTTTCGGTGATAAGTTTGTCGTCAAACCTCTTTTGCTACCACTAGACGTATGGGATGACTGTTCTTATTCTTCTTTTCGTGTCAATAACTCAAAATACTCAAATGTCCGACAGCTCTGTCATTTGGCTCATTCAGATCATGGATGCATAGGATGACTTCATTTTTCATTTACACTACAGCCGCACGCACGGGATGACTGTTCACTTTCGATGACACTATAGTCGTACGCGCGGGCGAACTGTTCACTTTCGATGGCACTATAGTCGCACGCACGGGCGAACTGTTCACTTTCGATGGCACTATAGTCTCACACATGGATTAATGTTTATTTCCAATATCGCTTTGGTCACACTCATGATTGCCACACACACGTCATCGTCACAAGTCAGGGAGTTTGCCGTACCGTAAAGTTCATATTAATGTCTATAATTTCACCGGCTCCCTGTCCCTTCTAAGCATTGCTGTTTGGCGGCTGCAGTTGTTGTTGTATTTGAGGGTAGGTATATTGCAATACGCACACCGCTGCCTGATGTATGACTATTATACTCACAATATCTTACTAGTGGTTATAGACGTTATCTCATAAACATCATTCTAAATCACAAGATTGCTGTGGTTTTCACGCTTAATACTATCTTAAATGTATATTAAATCTAGCCTTAGACATTAGACCACTAGCTGGGTCGTTCACTATAGATATATTTTGCTCGTTTGTGCTGTATTCGCTTCGTAGCGCAATTTACAATTTAATACTAACTTAAATTATTTTTTTATATTACTTCCAATATCATCAGATAATTAAGTGTAACATACAATGTTAACTAATATATAATAAGTGTTACATGTATACTATCAATATATTACTTACTAGAGTTTTTACAACTACTACATTGAATTAAGACGAGAATATATTCCTAAGCCTGTTATTGTCGTGTGAGTATGAAAACAATATTACGTCGATGGTTACTAGATCTCACAAAAAATCCAAATGGTATTTTGAAACTGAATAAACATCTGAACTGTTGCCAATAATGGCCTAACTTCTATCAAATCGATTACTGCCGGATCTAGACGAAACTAGACGGGAAAGAACCTGTCTAGTCTGTTTCAATTTTAACCTAAAACCATTTTTACACTACCTAAATTAGTATAATTAATAACGCGCCGATATAAAAGCTAAACCCTTATATGTCGCTTATGGACATTCCCTTATACGTTAGATATAGTTCAACACTGACAGATGCATACTTTGTGTGAATTTTACCTCCATGAATAGGTACTTGTCAGTACGTCATGTCGACATTTCCCTAACTCGCATGCTAGGCCACCTAGCCTGCACCCAAGATACCAGTATTTTACACGAAGGGACTAGCGACTGCCGTCTGTCCTCCGCAACCCAACTGGTGGGAACACAGGTGTCCTAAGTTAAGACTAGTTGCGGATAGTTCCGGGCATGTGACTGCCCGTGACGACTGTCGCAGGTATTGGCGCGACTGTCGGGACCGACGGCTTAACGTGCCCTCCGAAGCACGAAGATATATATGTAAATGAATAATGGACAACCATCCGTGGTTTAAATAATAAACTAAATAATGTAAATAAACTTAACTGATTACAGCCACTCGACCAACGTCGGATCAATCTTTAAGAAGCTCAGGGCGCACAACCGATCGATGCTGACCAGACAGAAATCTAATTAATGTTTTGGGTTCTTACCCCAACTATAATTTTTTTTTTTTTTTTTCATATAAAGTGGTTGTTCTAGAACCGATCGTGGTTGAAAGTACCAATCGTACAAGACACTGTCTTTGAGAATCTGTCATATGTCTTTTGCGACTTAATTAAATTACACGTCGTATTGATGAAAAAATATGGATGGTTTTATTTTTATTATGAAGTTTTTCATTCATCGCATTCATTTCGTATATAAAAGTATAGACCTTCACACTTCATCGTGAAGACATTTTCCTGACTCGCATGCTAGGCCATCTAGATCCCAGTATTTTACACGAAGCGACTAGCGACTGCCGTCTGACCTCCGCAACACAGCTGGTGGGAACACCGGTGTCCTAAGGTGAGACTAGTTTGCGTATAATTCCGGGCATGTGACTACCGACAGCTTAACGTGTCCTCCTAAGCACGAAGAAGACTTGACATTAACAGTCATCTAACACTAGATACCTTAATGCTTATTTATGAACTCCATCCGAACCCCAATTATTATCACGTGCAATATTTACAGATTACTTAGCACGGTTTTCTTATCTCTAACTACATTCATATCAGCCGTTCCATATTTTTCTTGTTTAATGTACACGATGACATAATAATGTACAACTTATAATAATTTGATATCTATGTGCTGCAACTGCTCCTAGTGTTTTATAGTTTAGGGAGTGTTAAAATCCACGTGTGCACGGCCCTGAAGGCCATGTTAAAATAATAGACCTGTCTTTAGATTATTAAGATTAGTTTTTCCTTTTTATTCGTGTTGTGTCGTCCTCATTGATACGTTTATGTTACACTAGCGACGCCTGCACGGTGTTTGTTAGTTAGCGCAGCGCCTACACACTTGAACATAGCATGTTGTACCGCGTCGCGTTGCAGTTGTCTCTTCATAAGAATTTAACGGAAGTGCCTCATAAATGTTATTCAGTATGTTGCTTTACTTACTGAGATTGTGAGGTATTGTCTATGGTTCGGTCTTTTAAAACTGCCAACAATGACGATGGCAAGTAAGGATTTTCGTATAAGGTCTTTGAAAAAAAATAAGTATATTGTATTGTCTAACTTTTTTTAAGTTTATAAAGATCAGTGACGCCGATCCCAAATCATAAATCCTTAACAATATATTTTAATTTAATTTCTACTTAACTGTTATTCTTATTATGAATTTTATTGTTAATAAATGTGCGTAACTTCTACCTAATTCATTATTTAGACTGACACGCTTTAATTTTTACAAATAACGTGTACTCACTGACAATGACAGAATGAATGTACAGACGAGAAGCTACCCGAAAATATCAAATTTTCCCAGTCAACCTTGACTATAGACATTGTATTATTGTCTTGTTCTACACATATATAGTAGAACAGCGCTCTTAATACTACTTATATACTTATTTTTTGGATAATTTGGGAACTCACTAACTACATATTGATTTGGGATTCTTTTTTATTTCAATCCCCATAAAAAATATTTTATATGAAAACACACGGCACTAGTGCACAACTTGACCTACACTACGTTTTTATTTTTGTTTTTTTCAAATTATGTGTTTTTTATTTTTAGCCTAAGGTAAGTGGTATACAACTTGACTATCCTACGTTTTTATTTTGGTTTTTGTCTTTTTTTTTTGGTTCTGAGTTTTTTTATTTAGCGTAAGATTAAATATTAGCATAAGATACAACTTGACTATTCTACGTTTTATTTTGGGTTTTTTTATTTTTGTTTTTTTTCTGATTTTGTGTTTTTTTTATTTAGCGTAAGATTAAATATTAGCATAAGATACAACTTGACTATTCTACGTTTTTATTTTGTTTTATGTATTTTTGTCTATTTTTTTTTTTTACAAGTGTTATGTTTTTTATTTAGCCTAAGTGGTATAAATAATGACTATTCTACGTTTTTATTTTTGTTTTTGTCTTTTTGTCTTTTTTTCTGATTTTGTGTTTTTTATTTAGCGTAAGATTAAATATTAGTATAAGATAAAACTTGACTATTCTACGTTTTTATTTTGTTTTATGTATTTTTGTCTATTTTTTTTTTACAAGTTTTATGTTTTTTATTTAGCCTAAGTGGTATAAATAATGACTATTCTACGTTTTTATTTTTGTTTTTGTCTTTTTGTCTTTTTTTCTGATTTTGTGTTTTTTATTTAGCGTAAGATTAAATATTAGTATAAGATAAAACTTGACTATTCTACGTTTTATTTTGGGTTTTGTATTTTTGTTTTTTTTCTGATTTTTTAATTTTTACTAAGCGTAAGCTTAAATATTAGCATAAGATACAACTTGACTATTCTACGTTTTATTTTGGGTTTTGTATTTTTGTCTTTTTTTTCTAATTTTGTGTTTTTTATTTAGCGCAAGATTAAATATTAGTATAAGATACAACTTGACTATTCTACGTTTTATTTTGGGTTTTGTATTTTTGTTTTTTTTTTCTGATTTTTTGTTTTTTACTTAGCGTAAGATTAAATATTAGCATAAGATACAACTTGACTATTCTACGTTTTATTTTGGGTTTTGTATTTTTGTTTTTTTTTTCTGATTTTTTGTTTTTTACTTAGCGTAAGATTTAATATTAGCATAAGATACAACTTGACTATTCTACGTTTTATTTTGGGTTTTGTATTTTTGTCTTTTTTTCTGATTTTTTGTTTTTTACTTAGCGTAAGATTAAATATTAGCATAAGATACAACTTTACTATTCTACGTTTTTATTTAGCATTTTTTGTATTTTTGTGTACATTTTTTTTATTTTTTTTTTTTATTTATCCTAAGATAAGTCGTATACTACTTGACTATTCTACGTTATAATTTTGGCTTTTGTATTTTTGTCTTTTTTTTTATTTTGTTTTTATTTAGCGTAAGATTAAATGTTAACGTAAGATACAACTTGAGTAATCTAAGTTTTTTTTGCTTTTTTGTTTTTTTTTTCTTTTCTATTTAGCTTAAGTGGTATAAAACTTGTCTATTCTACATTTTTATAATGCGTTTTCGTATTTTTTTTAATTTTCCGTTTTTTATTTAGCTTAAGTTAAGTGGTGCACAGCTTGACTATTTTACGTTTTTATTTTTCGTTTTTGGTATTTTTTGTCTTTTTTTTATGTTTTTTTTTTTAATTTTTTTATTTAACCTATTACGGACTTGTCTCTGTACAGAAGCCGTGTTACCTAACAATACAGCTCACATTGCGCTGCTCACTTAAAAGACATGTACAGGCGCCAGCACATCAAGCTACCCGAAACTGTCAAATTTTCCCAATCAACTTTCAACCTTATGCTTTAGCGATAAAGTTGAAAATCTATTAACGAAATTTGACAGATTGTAGTAGCTTGATGTGCTGGCGTCTGTACAATATATACACAACACCTACATTAAATAAGTTACTGAGCATTTTTAGCCTACTTGTATGAGTAATTATTGTGAATTGATATACAGGGTTATTTGTAAAACACCAACAACCTCTTGAGAGGTCATTGTACTCATCATTATGAACAACTTTTACTATGGGACCAAACCTGAAATCGCAAAAAAAAATCAGCTGTTCCGTACATTTTGACGACTCGTACGAACATAAATGTAGGGAACAGCTGACTTTTTTTCGTGATTTCAGGTTTGGTCCCATAGTAAAAGTTATTCATAATGATGAGTACAATGACCTCTTAAGAGGTTGTTGGTGTTTTACAAATAACCCTGTATGGTGATTTTTGCTAAAGCTAGCACGGAGAGATGAACAGTTACTGTAATTTATATCTGCCTAGTTGATCGTTGGCATTGCCTTACAATTATAACTTGAAGCTAACTTATATAAGTTACTTGTCAAGCAAATTGTCAACCAACCTAAACCGTCCCTTTATTCAAATCACGACTGTCATTCTTTGAAAGTTTCAAGAAATGTCAAAAACGCGCCCAATTGACATAGGGTGTCAATTTGCTGAACAATTTATTTCCGAACTATATTTCTACTAACTCTAAATTACCTACTACTTCTTGCTTGTGTGACACCCAGGGCAACGAAGATTCTAAATTTTTCTGAGAACACGGTAAGTACATTCGTAATGCCCCTAAATGTGAAGAGAAAAAAAAATCATACTAATATGTCAATGAAATTTTAAGACGATTTTTATGTTTTGTCCCTTGGAAATAACATGACATTTTGTTTTTTGTGTTCAATTAAAAATTATAGGTTTTAAATTTTAAGCATATTCTAGCTATCCAGTGTCCCGGTAAAAGAAATATCTATAAATCAATTTACCTTTCGTGAATAGAAATGTTTCATACGTAATCAATCTTCCGTAGGACATATTCAAGGCGAGTCATGTTTATGTCGGGTGTGCTCGACTGCCCCGAGTGCCCTTTAGCGCTTTGTATAGACGCCAGCACATAAGCTAGTAAAACCTGTCAAATTTCTTTAATAGATTTTCAACTTTATCGCTAAAGTTTGAGGTTCAAAGTTAATTGGGAAAATTTTACAGTTTCGGGTAGCTTGTTGTGCTGGCGCCTGTACAAGGAACTGATTGACGTGTCTACTTTTCTTTACAGCATTGATTGCTAGAATCGTATATTATATTTACATTTTTACTTAAAGTTACCTTAAATTAATTGTTGTTACTTGATCAATCTTAATTCCTAATTACTGTAATAACCTGCCGGGTACTGCGCTCTCAAGTGTTTATTTCAACTTTACACGAAGCGTTGGTATTTATTTATCATTATAACTTACATTACGTTTAAATTCAATGGATTTAAAAAAAATGTTACGACGTTCACCAATATCTACTGAAGATCTGCCTGGAAGCCTTTATGCCAATTTTAAACTTTTAAAGACTGTAGCTACCCATCACGAGCATCGCGAATATCTTTTTTGAAACATTCGTTGCGCGACCGTTTTTTGCGCAACAAACATTCATTTCCTAATTTAACTTTTTATTTTTTCATTCTAGCTTTTGGCAAATAGATTTGGCCTGCTTTAGTACCTACATTACAAGACTTCCTACACAACATACGTTTTTGGTCACGCTAAACCCGAAAACGAGTAATTGTGGGAAGTCAGTATGTCATATTTACTATGGGACCAACCCAAGAATCGCTGAAAAATGCAGCTGTTCCGATAGTAGAATTTGTTCATAACGATGAGTACAATAATCACTTTCGAGTTTAGCGTAAACAAAAACGAATACTATGTAGGAAGTCATGTAATGTACAGGCGCCAGCACATCAAGCTACCCGAAACTGTCAAATTTTCCCAATCAACTTTCAACCTTATGCTTTAGCGATAAAGTTGAAAATCTATTAAAGAAATCTGACAGATTGTAGTAGCTTGGTGTGCTGGCGTCTGTACAAAAGCAGTCCAAATCTAGGTTAGATTTCAAAAAAAAAGTTGTCCTTGCAAGAGCCTCAGCTTACGGATGTATGATATTGTCTTCAGAATGTGATATGAAAGTTGTTCATGACATTACGATGAAACAATGACTTTGTCAAGGCCGATAGTACTTAACGCAGCATCAGGAGTTAGTTTTGCCCAAGGAGTTGGTTGCCACCGTTGACCCTGCGAGTGGGTTCCTTCGTCGGCAAGCCGACTGTACCTGCGACCTCTACTTTGATTATGTCAAAGAAGCCCGCTGATACGAGAGTATTGGCTTCGACAAGATTATAGTCTGTTGTGTATCCCTAATTGTCTAATATAACCTGTATTTTTTATTATTTTATCTTAATTTTGTATTTTTTTGGGTGACAGAAATCTGACTCAATAGATGTTTTACCAAATAGCATGGGTTAGTGACGTCCTTGGAAAATATTACAAATTAATTAATATTTAGACTGTAACTGTATGCGTAGATACCATAACGTTCATGTTCCCGTGTAGCCACCTAATGCAATATTACAGAGATTCAATTAGAATAAACATTAATTACGTTAAAATATAACGATAGTTAAACGCAATTAATGTTTATTCTAATTGTGTCTCTTTTAAATTACCTATATACAGTAAAACTACACTTGTCCACTTTTGTCGAAGATTAGCATTAATTGCTGTATGTACATATATCTGACCTTATATAAATTTTAAGCACTAAACAAAATTGCTGGAACCTGCTTTTCAACTCAATAGCGCGCTCAATAGCGTAGCGTGTGACACGCCCAGCTAAGTGAAAGTTCATCTAAATATTTATAATAAATGTCAAGTCTTTATTTTAATTTCTTGTACGCCACAAATGACTAAATTTCACCGATTCTTGTTGTATATATTACACGTTACGTTAATAGTTATGATATGTATAGGCAGAATGACTATACTTACATATAAAAAATAATAAAAAATACAGTAATTATTATACCACCTTATGGTGGCCATTCGTTATTATTATATAAGCCATTTCAAGGTCATCCATTAATACCCGCCATACTGTACAGGCAGCCAGGATGGACTGTAGAGCCGGGTGATGTGGCAAAACTTGAAGAGAGACTTAACATATCTCCAGCAGTGCAACAAGGCGGAGTTGTTGACGTTATTTAACCCAATTTTCATAATCGTCTTCTTGCGCTTGACCAATGTTACCTGAGCTCGATGGTTCACGTTTTCTTCTTCCTTTCTCCGCTGTCAACCGTCACGCTATCGTTCTCTCCCCTGACTTTCATATCATTCCTCACGCCATCCATCCATGTCTTCGTTGGCCTTCCACTCACTCTCCATCCATTCACATTTATACTCATCATTTTAAGTGTATCCGTTTCACACATCACACATTAGCCCCTTTCATTCTTTAGATTTTTCAACCACCGAAACTATGATTAATATCGAAGTAGAATGTTTTCCGAGGATCGCTCAAAGACACATCATCCTATGAAAAGTTAACACGTCTTTAACGACATAAATGCGAGTTTTTAAATGATATTGTTTTGCAAATAACTTGACCTGCCTATTTTTTCCCAAACAATGATTGGTGTTATATTCTTTGCTATGCATTTTTGCGGTTGCGTTATTGAGTTGCAAAGCTTGCCCTGCAACATGTCTCAGTAATATTACTGGCGTAAACCTAACTATTGACGCGCATGTAGCGTTTAACCCTGATAATCAAGATATATTACGAATTTATTATAATTACATTACAGTTAGATTATCTTAAAACTATTCTAGTTTAAATTGATCCGTATTAATATTCCTAGTTTAGGTATTTACTTAGGTTTAAGTTATGTTATTTATTGTTACCTATATTATCTTATCAAATGGAACTTTATTACACGAACGCAACTTTATTTACAAACTTAAATGTTGTGGTGAGAAAAAAAAAAAATTATTATTATGCTTACTTCTTATTTTATTTAACTAAATTCTTATATGCCTACTGTTTATATTAATTTTATTTACAACTTATACCTACCTTCAGTAGGTATATTGAGTCCGCGTTTTAAACATGTTGATAATGTACAGACTTATTACCTACCTTCCCTACAAACTACCTAGTACCCTATAAACTAATTTAAATTACCTACTTTTTATCACAAGACATTGAAGTCTAATAGAAGATCAATCGATCTATTCTGTAAAAATCTCACCGTAAAAACTTATGTGAAGTGAGCTGTTAATGTCTAGCTTCAGCTGGAATGACAGCTCAATTCAACCACTTCACCTAAGTTTCCATGATGATGTCTTTATAGAATTGGCCGGTAGATATATTTACATTGTGGATTGTTTGCCGGAGCGCAGCCGCGTTGTTTAGCGTTTGGATCAGACATTTAACCACAAATATAAGAATGTTAGATGGAACAGTCAAACTTCTATAGGACAGGTGCTTGTACGACTGGTATCTCTCGAACTATATTCAATTATACAAGGTGTAACTTAAATAACGCACAACCTCTTAAGGGTCATTGTACTCATCATTATGAACAACTTTTACTACGGGACCAAACCCGAAACCGCGAAAAAGAAAATCAGCTGTTGCTACATTCGTATTCGGATAACTCGTTAAAATGTAGGGAACAGCAGATTTTTTTTTTCGCGATTTTCTCAGAATTCGCGAGACAGAAAGATTACCACAGACTAAAAACCAAAAAAAAAAGTGATGTGACCGAGTGGCTGTGGGTGCTGATGATGAAGTGTTACTCAATTTAGTAACAGCACCACAAAGGTGAATTTATTAAATCATAGAGGGGACTAACCATAAAAGTATAGGGACAGGTCGAAGGCAGGACTTGTACCACGCATTGCGAAAAATTTTGGATACTTTTTTTTTTTCACTTTATGTGTGACCTCTGAATTTTATATCCAATTAGTTTAAAAAGCGGTATGATTCGCGCAAAACTGTCTAATAAAATGTTTCGCAGTGCGGGGTAAATTTAAAGCAGCCTAATCAAAGCACTAACTTCTAGGTCCTGAATGCTAGGTCTCAAGCCTTTATAATACGTATTTATATGCAGATATTTTTACAGACTAAGTATCTACAACAACATGCTATAATTTGGCTGGGATCCATCATTCAGGAGCTTGAAGGTCAGTGCTGTAAGAAGGCTGCTCCCTCCCCGGGGTGCGGGGGGGAGGGAGGGCTTCCGGTCCTCGTCACTCACCATACGACACGCAACTACTTAAGGCGAAAGCGCCAGAGAAGCTCGCGAAATTTAAATTTCGCGGGCTAATCCCCCTTAACGTTGCCATGTGTCGCCGGTGTTCTGTGAGAGCGTGGTACTTCCCCGGTCGAGCCAGCCCGGTGAGCTGTCAGGTGGACGGTACAGCTTGGCTCTACCACGTAAACACATTTGAATTCAGAATTTTAGACAATTATCAAGCTTTGGGAACATTTTATTACAAAAACTTAGGGACGTCATATAACTTTTATCTAAGGAATACATATGGCAGTTTATTTGTTGTATATGATTAAGAACTTGCACTCTGATTGCGTAACACGCATCACAATCACAATCCGAATGATTTTGAATGATAAGATTGCTAATCCACTGCTGCATATGTTCGAAAAATGTGTCTTGTCAACAGCGTAAATAACGCAATGAATATTTTTGAAGCCATTGCTACTGATAGTGTGTTACGCACTTACCCCGCAGGTTTTTTGTTAAAGGATAAAAAAATGTTTTTTATAGAAAATATGTGAACCCGACGTTTACGTTGCTTTAAGACTGCATAACCCTAAAGTAGATAGTTGATTAAGTGACAATGCATGTTTATAATTCGATTCGATATTCAAGTGCTTAAGCACTCCGCGAGTAGTATTAGGTGCATATTTGGCATTAGATAGTGACGACGAATAAAATAATTTGGTCGAATAGACAAAATAAAATAGATAATATAATTTATCGCTGATTAGTGCTCCTTCTAATCAGCGATAAATGATTTTATTAGAAAAAGCCTAGTCTAGGATTTCAAATAAATTCTAGTCCAATCACGACTCGGCTTACTATAGCATACCTACGAGTCCATACAGCTCGTTCCAACCGCGGCTCTACCTAGTTTGACCTAAGTTTGGCATTATACGTGTACCTACGTTCAAAACGGGCACACATGAACACGGTTTCGTATAAATGTATCGCTCAAAAATTCACTCGCGTCAATTTAGTATCAGTAAACGATGATATTGGAAGTTTTCTATTCAAACATACACAAATATACCTAAAGATACAGTCGACCGCAGTTCAGTGGTAAGACTTTGACCTTGCGCTGACCTAGCGTAGAACGGAGTTTCAAAATTGTAAGAGGCCAGCTCTTACTAGTTTTGCATTTTTTTTGCCCCTGACTTGCGGTTTACTGTACAATCGACTGGCACTTACAGCTGGTCTACATTGTTACACAAAATAAAAGAAAAACACGCTTTTATTCAAGCTATTAGTTTCTGGGTGCAGCATCAATGTTAGGACTATATTGTAGGCTTCGTACTAATAAGAACGAGCCTAAAGACGTACACACATTATTAAACACAAGTCTTGGATTTATTTCTAACTGTCCTGATGAACCTAGCTGCAGCATCAAGTCATTGTTATCAAAATATTGTAATGTCATCTATTCCTGACATGTTTACGAAATTACAAGACAATATGACTTTTAGATGTCGATCAAAATCTAGTTACAAGATCTGTACAATTACAATATATTACAAGCTGATGCAAATAAAAACGTATTGATGAAAAAATGATGCTACATTTAAAAAAAAATATTTCTCAGTGGACAATACTTTTGCTACGTACATAATAAGAGTACGTACACAATATACAGCGACCAGCAACCGGGACCCGTTGAAAGTTGAAAGAAGAGTTGAAGTGACGGGTAAAGATAATTCGTTCTGCTTGCGACTGCTGCGTTGTCATCTGTGGAAATATGTTTGTGTTAGCTGTTATCGATAAGAGGTACAGACGCCAGCACATCAAGCTACTACAATCTGTCAGATTTCTTTAATAGATTTTGAACTTTATCGCTAAAGCATAAGGTTCAAAGTTGATTGGGAAAATCTGACAGTTTCGGGTAGCTTGATGTGCTGGCGACTGTACCATAAAATTAATTAGTTTTTTAGATCAGTATTTTGTATAGGCCAATGAGGAGTTGTTTTTGTAGGCCAAGAGTATTGCAGATTAGAAAGTTAATATTAAATGGCAATTGGGGGAGCGCGTGATACTTATTTTTTACTAAGTTCAAGACGAAATATAAAAAAAATGTTCATAAAATCAAAACCATAATAGGGATATGCAAGTAATTCAAAACTATTTAATTACTTAAACATACATTGTATAGGGAGTGAGGGAAGGTGAGTAGTTGTTCCGAGCACTTAGCGAGTTCTCGCGGGTGGCAAGACGAACGCAACCTGCAGTGTCAATAGTGTTAATCCCTAATGACAGCTCACTCCACGCTCACTTCACCCAAGTTTTCACGGTGAGATGGTTACAGAATCGCAGTGCAGTATTTGAACTTGGACAGGGTTTTCCAAAACGGTT